>SJJU01070191.1:0-29597 GCA_012932125.1 Conopomorpha cramerella
CAATGACGAGCGAGGTGCAAACGCCTGTCTAGGCCACTGGTGTCGGCAAAAACTTCAAGTAGATTGATTATCAAACCTGACTCGGAATAAAAACGTATTCATTGACGAATAAAAAAATAATATATATATAACATTCGATATCTATTTTATCTAACACTAGACGCGATATCTTGTTGCCGGTTATGTCGTATCAGCAGTAAAAAGGATTTTGCAAAATAATCTCTGCTAGTAGATGATAGGAATAGCGTATAATTGTCAATTTATTAGTTTTATAGTAAAGGTTAGTATAGATTTCACGATACTCTAAAACCTCTCTATTTTAGCCCCTATTGTCAAGCTAAGTATCTCTGTATCCGTATTTTGGTATCTTAAGACTACGCCTCATGGACATGGTTCAATGTTATGGAAGTTCTGAAACCATCGATGACGAAATATGGTAATCGTTTTCTGATTTTGACTCAGCAGAATATAGTAATAACATACAGCACCAATCTGTTGATTGTTCTCTTATTTTCAATGAACTTACTTATGGAATAACCACGTATAAACGATAATATATTATTTATAAATATTATCCCACGATCAAGCTGACTTCCTGTAGCAATTAAATTTCTCCAATAAAGTAATAATAAGTCAGGTAATGAAAAATGGCAGAGAACGTTTTTATGTATTTTCTATCGAATCTTAAGCCCGGTCAGAGTATCTCCACTCCTTGGAGATACATTGACCGGTTCGGCGGTTAGCGCTGGCTTTCATACCTCAAATAGTTTACAACTAAGTTAGCTACCTGATAATTTGCTATAACAATGTACAAGTTATTATAAAGTCTATCTATTAGCGAATGCCTGAAAGCCGCCTTGCTTTCGATTTTTTTTTTAAATTTTTGCCTGATGAGTAATTGTTGGGAGAAACGTGCCAAAGATCGACATTATTATTAGTTTAGATTATTTAATTCAACTAGGAAGCGTATTTTATTAAGACGTTTACATTGTCTTTCTTTTAGCGTCGTCCTACGCCAGTTCGCGGACAGCATGTGCCCATGACGTTGAAACGGAAATTTTGGCATCAAATCATGATTTTCATCGGCGTTTTTATACGGAGCGTGATCGAAAAAAAAAAACGTTTCACCCACAACAGTGAAGTGCAAAAAAACCGTGTTTCCATTCTTTTCTTCTTTTTTTTTCATGGTTTTTATAGGCAAAATTGTGTGGGTAGATAATTAAATGGCACAATATCTACATACGCGTTCTCGTGTACAGATATCTACACCCACACTTTAGTTTTAATCCCACTGTTTTATATTGGCGATGTCTACACAAAAGTTTGCATGACAAGTGTTAATATATATTCCAGTTCTGGGGATTTTTGTGCACATTTATTGTATTTTATACAGGGTGTAATCGTTAACTGTGTTCTGGCGATTATCCCGCATGTAGAAGAGATCATTCTTATATTAAACAATATTTAAATTGATATCGAAATTATATTACCTTAAAAGTAATATTATTAACTTACTTATTACAAAATAACGGATATTTGTAGAATTTTTACATTAAACACTCATGTAACACAAGAGTAATTTTAAGTTTCCTTCCTATCTTTGTTTACTTATATATTTATGTCGTAATAATACTGATTATTTTGCTATTTCTAAAAATAGTTGTTTTTGTATCATAACATAAATAATATGTTATAATGATATGTATTGTTACGAATGAATAACAACACTGAAGGAATAAATTACTAGAATTTAAAATACTTCATCTAGATTTTCTATTTTTAGATTTTACATATTACTTTTTATAGTTGTCATTTTACTTATTAGATAACATATCTATTTTTGCTATCAATTCAAAGTTACGTAATAATACCTTGGGCACACTTAACGATGACACCCTGTATAAAACACTGCGGTGACCTAGTGGTGACAAAATATCGTGTCCGAATTAAATTAAACAGAACATGCTTTTAAGAATTGTATATCAGAAAGATTAACGAGACGACAACATTGGGGTTACTCCGTACTTCCCCAGTTACTAAATACTATGAATTCGAATTAAAAATGTTTTTGTTACGATTTCAGATGAAAAAAGCGTAACCGATCATCATGAAACTTTGCAAATATTGGAGGCATTAGTATTAACATATCGACTTTGCACTGGCAATAGTTCCATATCTGATTTTAAATGTTCACGCATTTTTTTAAACAAATACACACATCAAAAGTGTCTAGGGATCAAGAACAGTTTTAGCTCTAAAAAAAATAATTTATGTAAATCAAATCTAATCTTCTGGATTGGTCTCCTACCTAATTAACAATGCCTGTATCAATGATTTATCACCAAATTTTGAATGAATTCAGTTTTTGTAAAATATATTCCTGATTGCAATCTTCTAAAATGTACTTGATACCTAGACACTTTGGATGTGTGTAGTATCTACTATCTGACATAGTAATATTAATCAAACTCGCATCATACGGACGGTTCAGAAAGGACGTATTGCCATTTCATAGTCGTTATTCCATATTTCAACTCAAAATTCTGAAAAACGGAATACGCAGTGTGTAACACTGCTTATTTCATTCCTACTTGCATAGTGGAAACTTATATATAAAAGGAAAAGTTGACCGACTGACTGACATCAACGCACAGCCCAAAGGGTTAAACGTAGACACTTGAAATTTGGTACGGACGTAGCTTAGGTACCATGGGGGTGCACTAAGAAAGGAATTCCTAAAATTCCCATGGGAACGGCAATAAACGGGAAAATTATTTTGTATGAAAAATGTAAGCGGCTCAAGTTAGACGCTTGAAATTTGGGATGCAGGTACTACGCGAATGAAATCGCGGGCCGCACTAGTACTGTATAATACAAGTAGGAATGAAATAAGCATGTTTGTAGCCTTCATAAATAAACAATTACCGTACAAAAATAATACCGGGATATTTCAGAACGCTACAGCATCCTAGTTTATCTTATAGGTGTACTGATGTAACTTTTTTTTGTTGTTAACTAATATGTAGATACAGCTAGTTTACCAGCGTTTCATTCGCCATGTTACTTTCACTCTCCCTACATTAAGCTAGAATTAGGATCCCCTAATCACGTATCCACGTGTGTTTTAGTTTCTTAATAAGTACGTAGCTAAATATTGTTCTATAAGAAAAACCGGTACCTATGTGTATGCGTTCCGGAACCCGAACACTGGAAATTAGTGATCCGACGAATCGATCGACAAATAGACCCAATAGATGACTTGTATTTTGTAATATCTTTATTTATAAAAGCAAGCAATATAACGTACTTATCGTGCCAGTCACACCATGCCATACGAAGAAAACCAACGAATATTGAACCGTGACATGTACTGCACGCATATATTGTAGTAGCTCAGTTACAAGTCTGTCGGTACAGTTCAATTTGTCATGTATGTACAACATAAGTTCGCAAATACGAAGGCCATCTCCGTAGACCGGCCTATTTGTATAACAAATTCTCTCCCAACGCGTGACTTGTGCTTTAATCAAACAATTAGAAGTGTTAGTGTACTGCATTTAACAATATCAAAACGTTTAGTGTAGTCCTTTCCGTTTATGAGAGCCCTTAGTTACCGATGGGAGCGTATGTGCAAATTACTTGCGTTGGTATATACACGCACACAAACGCACGCGAACACACACACACGCAAACGCGTGTACTGCAAGCGTTCCTTAGTCGGCGACTTCGTTCAGTTGGCCAATAGTGAGGGGTCTACTGTATACTCTGGTAGTTGTACCACAGGTCAGGTTGGTTCCTCCAGTCGCTCTTGAACGCGTCAAGTTCGTTCCGCCATTTCCTTCTCGACCTACTCCTAAGACTCCAGCCATGCAGATGCAAGAATTGAAGATTTTTTTTTATCACTATGAACAAGCGTTTGACCACCATCCTGCATGGCGTTAAGCAGCGATGTGGTCTACAATGGAGCACACTTGTTCTTTAGTTACCTACTCACCCGCGACTTGAAGACAAAAGGTGGTTTTGTTATGACGAAATACATACATACTCACCAGGCGCTCAGCCTCTCCATACATTATATTTTATTAAAATTTTCAAGAACTGTACTTTCAGGGTACCTAGAAAGTAATGCAGACATTAGACGATACGTTTTGATCTCAGTTTTACCAGTCATGATTGTGATTGACGGATTTCCTATCGTCTAATATAGTGAATGATGTTTGAATTAGTATTAGTAGTCATTTCATAAATCATGACTGATGGAATTGTATGACGCTTTCATGAGCGTCTAATGTCTGCCTAACATGTGTTAAAATTCACATTTAGTAATGTCTCTAACAATAGCTTTTTAATATGTTCACATTTCAAACATACCTTTCGCCGTTTGATCCGGGATAATCCACAAACTACATACATGCACCCGGTTTTACTGCTGCCACCTACCCCAGTCTAAATACTGGATCGTAGTAAAAATTTTATTAGTCACAAACAATTAATGCCCGCAGTTTAAACATAGTTATTTTAATTTTATAACTTTGCGTGTAGGAAGAAATAGTTTCTGAAACAAATTCTAGCGCGGAAAATTATGCCTAATTAGCGGAAATTTGTATTTGTTGCGGAAACATTGGCTGACAAGATTTGCTAACAAGACTTGTCTTATTTAAATTCTCATTAAAAAAAATCTCCCTATAATGGAGTAGGAAAAAAGGGACGTACCTACTAAATTCTCACGGTTCACCAATCGTCAACATCAAAACATACATGACCTAATGACCTAACATGGTAGGTGGTAGTGGCCTATCTACGTTATACGATCCACACACCATATCTATGGTATGCGATGCGGTATTCATTACGATGTTTTCATACAACTATTGACCGTTATATAGCGTACACATGATCTGGAAAAGATACCCATGAAGTACTTTTAGCCGACTACGAATAAGGTGACGAGCTGGCTTCCAACGAACCGTAAGAGACAACGGCGCCGCCCTTGGAAGTGGTGGTGCGATAAGATCGTCCGCCAGGACAAACACTGGTGGACATCAGCGCAGAATCGGGAAGAGTGGAGAAAGGGTAGAGAAAGAGAGGCCTTTACCCTGCTGGCTAGTAATAATAGTGGCTAAGCTAGGGGGTACGCCGGTAGTACAGGACAAGCCTATGCCAGGCACATTAACAAATATTTTCAAGGAAATTAAGTAGCGTAGGAACTTATTGTAGCTCCAATAAGTAAGACAAATCTAATTAAGCATTGGTTAAGTGTCTATTTTTCACTACCGGCTTACCTCCTAGCTTCGCCACTAAGTAATAATAATAATAATTTAGCCGATTTTAAAAAAAAAAATCTCAGTCTCAATTCGACGGTATTTTTTATGTTTTATACCTTAAAACTTTTGACTGTGTGAAACAATAAATGGTAGCCGGTGCTTTCCGTTTGGTCTCGTTTAAGATTTCCGACAATGGCGTTCACGAGAGAACGACAAATGTTAATATTTTACTCGTTGTTTTTCTTTAAAGTTATATTTTCACATAAATCTTGCACGCTCGTGTTACCCCTTCTACATGGCGCCAGTGTCTGCTGCAAAAAATTCTATCGCTATAGTAAAAACGTGCAATGGTAACTCTTTCTAATAAATATACTGGTTCTAATATTCTGCTATAAATATTTATGCTGAAGAAATTACTTAATAAAAATTTGTCTAAAAAAAGTTAACTAATTTACCATATTTATTGATATGAGCGCGCGAGATTTATCTTTCGTATGAAATGTGTATGAGAAATTACTAGTCACGGCAGGTATTATAATTATACTGAATGCTATATATAGTTGGTGATTTTCTACGGATATTTCTCGCTAGTATCTTTAAAATTTCTGTACCCTGAAGTGTGTTCTTCTTCAACACATTAATGTCCACTGCTGGACAAGGGGCTCCCCCAATGATTTCTATGATCAATTGTGGGGAAATGCCAATTACTACATTTATAATTAAGTAGGTATTGATGTGTGACCAAGATATCTCCGAATAATTAGTCATACATAATACACTTTACGTTATCACGTGATGAGTCAAATATTTTCTATTAAAATATTACGACTCTTTTAATGTCTATAAATGGTCAGTAAAAAACTGTGTGACAAAATATTAAAAAGTCCAACATTACATTTTTTTATGTAATCGATGATTTGTAAGCTAATTATAATGAGAACTGGCCGGAAATGGAGTTTAACTCTATGGACGCCTACTGACGATTTCCGTTAATAGCTTATATGTTTTCTTATTGGGTGCTTCGTGATGGCCGCGTTTGGATGAATACACCCACTATGCACTATGAATTCTGCGTCTGAGTGCCAGTGACCGCCTACTCGTAATTATCTATATTAATAATTTCGTCGTCGATCGAAGCCTTATCTAAATAAATATATATTTTACAACAGTACATACGTTGCCTTCATCCCATGTTAAGTAGTTTAGACACTTGGGTCTGCTTGCAAACGAAAGGTGTTATGATGCTCATTAAGTGTAAGTTCTGTAGTCTCTGCCTACCCCTCTGTGAAGTGTATGTATGTAAGTGTAAGTTCGACCAAGAAAGTGGCCTAGCACTTTTGATGATACTTACCCCCAGTGGCGTGCACTGGCTTTTACGGCAAGGTAGGCAGTAATCCCCAAGGATTGACACCTATGTATAGATAACACTTGTCTTTACAAAATATAGGTAATCTATGTACTCATAAACAAAACACAGGACCCTAGTTAGCCTCTGTCGTGAGTACAACAAAATAGGATCTAGCAATAACTCTATTATTAGGTCGGGTAACCAAAATACTAGGGTAGGCAGTGTCTTTTTGCCTATATGGTGTGCACGCCACTGCTTACCCCTGTGTCACTAAAACATCAATAAGGTAGAGTTGTTATATTGTGACAGGTAAAAATTTACCTTAACCCATTAACACACATTATGAATACTTACTTTTTAATTGATTTCGACTTACATTACCAAGTAATAGAGTTTAAAATAACGTGTCCCTATCCAAGTACAATGGGTGCTAATGGGTTAATGTCAAAGTCCATTGATACGAGTTTCAACCATAGGGTGGGTGGTAGTTCGAATCGTCTAACTGTACACAAAACGTTCATACGGGGTACTTTATAATCGTGAAAAAGCTCTCATATTAAGCCCCAGTTTCTGGAGGTCAATCTGACAACGCAAAGGAGTTAATCAGCGACCTAATTGACACATGGCGGTTGTTCAACCCTTTCTGGGATACACCCCTCCTGTCGGCGTGGTAATAATAAAACTTATCTTTCTTTAAGTTTTCGCCAAAGTGTTAACCAATCACAGCTTTTATAAACTGTCGATAAAATCGTCAGTTCTTCACCAAAGAAGTAGTGCAGTTTTTTTTTCATAAAACTCTAACCCGCTCAATCCCCGAACTTTTTTTAGTATGGAATATTTTAACCTAATAAGGTGTCTCAGTGTTTAACCCTGTCGTGGACACACCCCGCCTGTCGACGTGAAGGAATCATATTTCCACTGTCCACGAAAGTGTTAATGTCGATTTCTGACGCATACAATTATCACCACCGCTGGAAAAACAACCATCCAATGAAGTATATTGTGTTTGTTCTCACTTTGTTCAGAGATGATTATTTACTTATGTTTATTTGTACTAATGACTCGGCCAAGGGAATGCCCTGTTGGAGCAGTTCAGTGACAGATTCTACGCTTCTCTTGAGCGTCATGTCACGTGATGTGCGAGTTCATTAAGCATACACGGTGACATGGAAATACCAGTGGCGTGCACACCATATAGGCAAAAAGACTCTGCCTACCTTAGTATTTTGGCTACCCGACCCTATAATAGAGTTATTGCTAGATCTTTTTGTGGTACTCACCACAGAGGCTGACGAAGGTCCTGTGTTTTGTGGGTGAGTAGATAGGTAGGTGCCTATATTTCGTAAAGACAAGTTACCTATACATAAGTGTCAATCCTGGGGGATTACTGCCTACCTTGTCGTAAAGGCCAGTGCACGCCACTGGGAAATACCATAAAAAGATGGCCACTGTATCTACATAAATTATTGATTTATTTTTTATGGGTGCCAAACTCAGAGACGAAACAGTATTTGTATAAAGAAATCAGTGTTTCTGCAGCCCTAATGCGTCTAGAAAGACACGGTATACGAAGAACCAAATACGCGCCGTGATTGGCCACTATGTCGACGTCGTGCCAGTTAGCTTGTTTCAACCAATCGCAGTGCTTGGTATGTCTCGTCATTTCTTAGTTTCGTTTCGTCAGGTTTCGTATCACTATGTAAAAATAACGTTTTTTTTTTCTAAATGTAAATGACAATTTTAGAGACGACAGTGAAATGACAGAGTGCGATGCGACTACGGGAATATAGCAGACTTGAGTCCCTAGTCAGTTCGTGAAATGAGGTATAACCAGTGTACACGGATATGTGGCAAACATTCAATATTTTACCGGGTAGGGTTACCAGGTCGCCAGACCTGACAGCCGGACACACTATTGAGGATTTTGTCTCGTCTCTTTATTAGTGTTCAGAAAACTTTTTAAGATTTTCAGTTGATCAAAGTAATGGTTGGAAAATGTAAAAAAGGTCTAACAAAAGTCGTTTATTTTAGCTGGTCACGGAATAAAATAGCCTACATATATCCGGCTTTATTTGGACGCCTGGCAACGCTATTACCGAGTATATCGGCGCGAATATAATCAAAGACAAGCTCGAGCTTACCTTTGTTATAACAAAGGAAAGCTAGCCAGTAAATATGTTGAATTACAATGTCCGTGCGCGTTTCATTGAAAAAATGTGTCTTCCATGTTTTCTCGTGGATGTTTGTCCAGTGGAAACTTAGTTTAAAATAAAACTTCAAGCCTTTTAGTCCCAAAGCGGGGTAGGGAATGGTAATAAAGTAAACTATAAAATGGATTCTATTAAACTGTCTTCCTGCACGTTTGGAAAGATGACAGTGCGAGAAGAGGGCTAAAAACGGTATATAACTTTAACATACGTCGAACTTTTTTTATTGCTAAACAAAAGTTAGATTACATTCTATTATAGGCTTCAATATTCAATGGATTTAGGTATATATCCGGTAGACGGTGTTCAACTTTTTTACATAGGTACGTTTTGTAATACATACCCGTCTGCTTAATAATATTATTGAAGCCCCGCACTACGAAGTTTTTTAGTAACATTTTTCTCGCTGTGTGACAGGGATAGAGCTAGACGAGTGGTATAGCACTATCGCTGTCGCACAGCGATATCGATATTACTTTAATACCTCATGGTACGGGGTCAGTACATAAATAAATCAGCAATTAGTTCTATTGTCTTTGATAATCATTGCGCTGTCAAAATATACAAAGCAAGTTATTTCGGAAGTGTGTGTGTGGGGAACATTTATTTATTTCTGTTGTATGAGTCAGGCCTGTTATCCAATTGAGTGTTAAGCATAGGTAATTATCCGATAATTACCCATATTTCGTATATATTTATGGTGATATACGCCGAGCATTCTCTATGACGAAATATGGGTAATTATCGGATAATAACCGTACTAGCGCAGTATATTGTGCACACATTTAGGTATGCAGGTTTCTTTACCTAAGCCTTCTATACCTATGTAT
Source organism: Conopomorpha cramerella (assembly GCA_012932125.1). Taxonomy (NCBI): domain Eukaryota; kingdom Metazoa; phylum Arthropoda; class Insecta; order Lepidoptera; family Gracillariidae; genus Conopomorpha; species Conopomorpha cramerella. Next base: position 9,650 of record SJJU01070191.1, read on the forward strand.
GTGTGACCTTAACCTAAGTGACGTCACTCAGCATCGCAAAGTGTATAAAGTAGGTACTCGTAGAAAAGCACATTTTCTGTTTTCACTAGATGTCAATAACAGAAATCGAGTTACCTGACCCCAATATATTAAAAAAAAACAAGTAATCCGTTTAAATAGGTGTATACCTTTTGGCTTAAACTATTTTCTCGCAGTAGAAACTCACTCGTGTGTTATTACAGAGGGGGAGCTACAATTTTATATGTAAAGGACCAAAAAAAAAATGTACGCGAGGACTTCTAAAAAAGTCCTTCGTCTATTAAGTCTCAGTATGCCTTATTTAGAGAAAAAAAAACTAAAAAGTACTAGTACAAAATACTTCAGCAGGCGTTAATATACAGTTGAACAAACAAATTAGGCATGAATCGCGAAGCCACGTCATCGCCCGCCGCCGCCACCGCCGCCGTCGTCGGGGTATTTTCATCGGTCCCTGAAACATTACGTAAAAGTGGCTTTGGCAATGAGTGGACTGGTTCCGGGATCGATCGCGACCGGTTCAAGGCCGGCCGTAGGGCGGGCGGGGTACGGCGTAGGGCGCCCTCGCCCCCTCCCGCCGCCGCCCCACACACCATGCTATACGGGGGTGTGTTTGCGACACCCGGCGGCACTGAAGTTTCAGGAAAAGTTGCGGCGCGACTGTTGGACACATTATGGTCTTTTGGTCATAATGCATTAAGCGGAAATAGCCTCATTTCTAAACTCGAGGTAAAACGTTTTGTAAATGTTTCGATATAAATCGTCCAGGTTACGTTTCGAGGAAAGTTTTTATTCGTTTTTTTCTGTTTGCGAAAATAAAACGTTTTATTACGCCACTTCGACTATTTTCAGAGCCTTCCCCTTTCACGGGGTATTAAACACTTAAAGTAATTATTTGTTTGACGACCTGTCACGCGCTGCGATTGGCTCTTTGTTCAATCTTTGTATTTATTTTCGAGGTGCCAATGAGCTTAATAGTTACGCTATTATAGCGTATATATATGTACATGTAAATATAAGTAATAAATAAATAAATATTGTATAACAACATACACATTGCCTTCATCCCATGTTAAGTATCTGAAGCACTTACTAAGCACCTGTCATCGGTGGGAATCGAACCCACGAGCTGCGGAGCAGAAGCAAATATGCTGACCACTAGACCAACGGGCCCGTCATATAGTAGATAAAAACTTATTAACAGCAATGCATTCTAGCGGGCGGGCCGTAAGTAATGTGTAATAGAAAAACAATGTTTATCTTCTCATACCTAATTTCCTAAAAATATTAGCGATTAGCTGTACCGCGCGGTGTTACTCGCATTTTATCGTTCCCGTGGGAATTTAGGGTATAATATTAATATTGTTATATAGCCTAAAGCCTTCCTCGATAAATGATCTACTCAACACAAAAATATTTTTTCAATTCGAACCAGTGGTTACTGAGATTAGCGCGTTCAAACAAACAAACTCTTCAGATTTATAATATTAGTATAGATAATATTAGTTACATACAATGCCCACTTATATAACCTCTACCTAGACATACGTATCTACTCTCCCACAAAACACAGGACCTTCGTTAGCCTATCTCGTGAGTACAACAAAAAAAATTATAGGTGGGGTGACCAAAATACTAAGGTAGGCAGTGTCTTTTTGCCTATATGATGTGCACGCAAATAAACTTTCACGAAATAACATCGATAGGATGCATTGGAATGCATTTCTATGACACACGCTTGTTATCACAGATATTTTATATTATATGTATGGAAGAGTATGTTTTATCATTGATAACTGTCCACAATTTACCAACGTGATAGATATGTGGTACTCCGAAATGCGTTTCATTGAAGTAATTTAATCTGTTTTCTCCATGTGCATGCCAAATTAAGTCATTTCTGCGAACTGCAAAGGCTCTGTCACCTAAGCCAGTTATCTGAGCTTCGATAATATCTTTATTTAAGTAAGAAGAAACGCTAATAATATGCTGTAAGAAAAAACGCTGATATTATTTCAACCCACCAAAAATAGGAATTACTGCCTACGAGTGGTGACGCTTAGTAAAACGCAAGCTGCGAGGTACTTCCTACCTACATGCAAAAACTCCCTAACTCACTCTCAAGGCTTCGAAGCTGATACAAATCGTCTTATAAGGTAGCTTCTCCATTAGGCAGTGCATTTGCCACGTACAACTCGTCTATCTTCTATCTATTTGTTATTATTAATGTTTTTTTTATAGTGCTGTTCCTTCTCTTGTAATGTAACTTGTATATATGTGACAAATGTGAATAAATAAATAAATAGTACATACCTACATTAGAAAATACGAACGAACAACAGAGAAGGCAATACGCAAAACATTCGCGTGCTCTCTCTACTCTATCACTTAATGAAGTTTTGTAGTAAGGGTCTCTGTTTACATAACATTTTACCCGTGTCGTTTTAATGTAGGTGAGGCCTCCAACAATACGATCGGCCTTGGTGCGATATTTCCAGACGTTTGTGAGTATACGAATATCGTTCTAGAAGCTTCGAATTAACATTGAGAGTAAATGAAAACAAACTTGCGCTCAATGTTTTCATTTCAGGGTCAGTTTAACCTGTGTTTCAGCCCTTGGGTTGAAGTGTGAAAACAAATGCTTTCGGGGTGAACAGAGCCCATAGTTTGTGTAGTAATTGAACTGTTACTTTGTTTGTTTGTAATTAATTTCAAAAAGTTTTCATGACTACGTCGTAGACGTAGCGTTGACTTGGAAATATGCTATTTTCTGAACTACCAATTTCGGCGGTGATTAAGAACAACCCGGAAGAAACTTGTATTTTCTAAAACTCATTTGCCATGTAAATTAAATATACTCATGCCTTAATGGGGTAGTCAGAGACAGTTGGTAAGGAATTTAATGCCTTTTTGCCAAGCTCATCTTGCCATAAGGAAAACCTTCACCGTAGGAGTGTTGCGTATATTACAGTCGGTCAAGAAAGTGGCATATCATTAAGGTACTCAAGTAAAAATAAATCTTATTGTATTTACATACTTATAATATGAGTTTCAACCTAAGGGTGGAAGACTAGATTATTGGCCGACTGTACATAGGTTCTTAAGGATCCATTAGTACCTACACGTCTGGAGCAAGTCCTAAACACACTGCTGCCTCTGTAAAGAATATACCTAATAAATCATCATCAGCTTATATTCGTCCACTGCTGAACTTAGACCTCACCAAATACACGGCACAGTGACTTATTTTCGGCTTCTAGATAATACAATTAACTAAGTATACCTACTACCCAAAAGGAAATGTACCAGTAAACCAGAAAGACTAAACTAGGCCACTCTGTGCCCTTGTAATTTCGTATAAAGATGTTAGTAGAAGCAAACATCCGGCCGTCTGCTCCGTAACAGAAAATTTCGCTTTCGTCGATGAAGATTCCTCAACTTACCTTTGAGGCCTTGTTGTGTGGCGATTTCGCAGCGGACTCTGCCGCCGCCCGCCGCTGTCGTCGCTCCGCGTCTAGCCGGCTCGAGTAGGTGTCGCGCGGTATACTTGCACTCTATTCATGTTTACAATACGGCCTTAAATTAAACACGTTGGCGAAAAACGAGGTACTAACTCAGCCCATGATACCGATGGGCTGAGCTAGCTCCGATCGCTGTCATGGGCGGAATAAGTTTTCCGATTTTCGCCAGTTTTTTTTTAATAATGTTGATGGAAGTTGTAAATATTCGTGACGGGAGAGACAGAGAGGCCAGACTAAACATGGGATATGCAAGAAATTAGGGTTTTTTGCATTTGCTAGTATAATTAGTATTTGACATTAAAACTTCTGTATTACGTACATACAATACACTTCACGCTTGTCTCCCCTGATGATTAAACTGCCGTGTTAATACTAAAAAGTATATTTACATATTGTAAAGTTATCCGAAATATCGTCTGAAATACAGTCGTCTTCGACAAGAGTAAATCAGCATCACAGTTACGGGCAGTGTTGCAAGCGTCTGTGGACGTGCAGTAGGCGGCACAGTGCGGCCACGTGTTTATTCTCAACAGAGCAAGTTCAGGGCCGGCCGACCGGTCGACGATCCGATAGCTTTTTTTTTGCATGCTCGCTGTGATTGCGTAATGCTTCTTGTACATACAAACTCACACTATAATAAACTGGCCTGGCAATATTTGTGCCCACGCAAATACTAGAGCTCTGTTAGTAATGGTTTCATAGTTAACTGGGCCGATTACGTCTCTCGCACGAGTGTAGGTACTTGAATGTGATGGTGTCATGAACATTTTGTATTGTGTTCACATATTAGGTCTTACATCGCAGACAGCTGTTTCATCTTCGGATGCCGAGAGGTGGTGTTTCTAGGCGGTAGTTTCATCCAAAAGTGATGTTAATTCCTAGGTGTTTGGACCTAAATCTATTTGATCAGCTGATTGGTGTTTTGATTAGCAAAACAGTAGCCGACTAATGACAAAGCTTTCAGCTGATATCGTTGCATATATCATCAAAGTGATTTGTAATCGAAAAGCCGGATGTACGATTTCTTTTTGTCTAAAACACTCTTCTGTTAACGTTTGAAGTTTAAAACTTGGTATATTAAAGTAAAACTATAGTTTTAGGATTCTATTACCGGTGAACAAAGAAAAAATGTGTCTCACAGAATTGCGTCAGCTATACTGTATAGCGTTTGAAAAGCTTTCTTTCCAAAAGTTATATAAAACAAACATTGTATATTTATAGTACAACACATAAATAATTCAAAAAGTTTATTTTCATTAAAAACATCACCCTGGCACTTCACCCCTATCAAGTTCAAGGTATTGTACGTACTACCTACCGACCGGCAACAGGCAATAAAAAAGCAAAACAAAACGACACGAGCATATTGTTTACGTATTGTCAATTGTCATTGTAATGAGAGGTGGCCGTTCTCCCGACCGGTGTGGTCTCGGCGTGTGATGTTTACCAACATTCATTTACCCTGTCACTCCCCTGACGTCGACAGACGGAACGAATGACGATGTCGCGATGACCCAAACAACGTACTTACGTACGTCTATTACACGTTTTGTTACCATGCGTCTCGCGCCTTTACAAATATATTTAACCGGGAACGTGATTGATTAGTTTAGTACTTCATTCACATCTTCAGTGGTATCGACGTCGCCATGATCTCTGTATAGATAGAGTTTTTTTTCTGTGAAAAAGGTTGACTTTTGAGTACCGCGATGTAGTATATTGAATAACTGAGGCTATTATCATCGCGTGTTTGATACGAGATCTGGGTTCTAGACATAGTCAGTTGACTCTTGTTCGCTAGTATTTGATTGTTTATTTATGTACTCACTTCATAAAGTAATCTAAAAGTAATAAAGTAATCTATATAGAAAAAGGTGCGATGTATCATCACCTATCACGTTAGGTATCCTGTGGATTAGATTCCGTGACCTATCTATACGGAACTCTTTAGAATCTAGCAATAGGCCGCGCACGTCTGCCTGATAAAAAAAAAATTACGTTATATGTACAATATTTATTAACGTACCAGTCCATACGCACATCGCGTGCTACCTGTTACGCACTGTGGCCTCTAGTTCTGTCTGTCTGTGTTACTCAATAATGCTCATTATCACCTGCTCATAGAGGGCGAAATATTTCCATTTATTGCAGCTGTGAATTGTTTGAGTAATCGCTACGATCTGTCTGATAATCGACAATTATAGAGGCATTGTTGCTGGGCACTTTTATTACTGTACGCACTACGTAGATACATGTTGGTGGAGTCGCGACCTCGGTCATATAGGTCATTGTGGTTAAGCAGCGTCGGGCGCGGTTCATTTATTGGATAGGTGACCGAAGACTGTCATTTCTCTGTGGATCCCGATTTAAGTCCGGCTCGGGTGTGTTTAGAACTTCTACAAATTGTGCGGGCCTCATACGGCTCTACCAATTCCGACATAACACGAAGCTCAGCTAAAATTCCCAGTTGTATGTCAAATATTTTATGGAGTAAACCAGTTTCAGTACACCTCGTTTTAAGTTATTACGCGTTTATTTGTAAGGTGCATAGTGTCACGGGTTTTTCTTTATAGTTTTTCATATGTCGAAGTTAGTCGTTTAACAACATTCCGCCCACATGATTACAATATAACGTCTTTTGTCCTATATTTACACAACAGATAAGTATATTTACTGAATCCAATGAAACTTTTAACTTAAAAAAAATATTTTTGTTCTAGGTCACCGTGTGTGCACACCCAACATCTGCGGAAGATCGCTTCATCAGAAACCGTCTCCGCCTACCCCTTCATCTTATGGGCGTAAGTATTAATTTTTGTTCGAAATTCTGTCAAGGGATTCGAAACATACGTACTATTATACAACTTGTTGTATGTTCTTACTTTATGACAAGTAACATCTGTGCCCCGCGGTGTTGCTTGCCCCCATGCTTCATACTGTGGGAGTTACAGGATAAAGTATTCTATTGCGTTCCACGATGTTTAGATCTTAATCTATACGTAGGTTAGTTACAAGTACGTATCTACTATCTGTTACATTTTGGCACACATTATGGCCCCCCTCGTATGCTGCATAATCAACCTCCCCACCAACAAGTTTCGCCGCCAAAATGTTCGCTCTACCTACGTTTGTAATAAAAAATAAATAGTCTTAAGATTTCCTCGCCACTTATCCTTGAATGTCTGCGAAAATCTCCCGCCACTTCCACGCTACCTGCCTGAAAGAACGGCACATTCATCAAATTTGTAGCAGCGCGTCACGCCCACTGAAAGACATTAGTTTTATTTATTCGCTAATTATGTAGATTTTAACATAGTTCTTGGCCGAGAGACAAGAGATTTGTCGGAATTCTTTTTTTTTATACCCACCGGCGTGTACATTTGTGTGTGTGTGCGTGTGTTGAAAGGGATTTCACAGTGTGTCTGTCTGTGTGTGTGTGTGTGTGTGTGTGTGTGTGTGTGTGTGTGTGTATACTTTGCTAGTTTCGCACATTTTCGCGCGCTCGACCTTGAACGTCTGGTTTTGGTACTCGGCGATAAGCAGGCGTGGAAACATAACGCGGCGACTATGAAACACACGCTGTTGTGTTGGTAACACAGCACCACGAGAGGAAGTTGTCGGCACAACGCACTGTACAATTGAAACAGTGCTTGAGCGACCAAATACTCTAAGTTCAAAGTACAATCAGGTCACATTTAGGTGACATGAAGCAGGTTACTTTCAATGAAAATTCGACTCCTGTATTACAAATGAAATGAATGGACGTTTTCGGTTATTATTAAAGCATTAATTTGATTTTGCTGACAGTAAAGTCAGTATGCTTTTTGTTATATCGCTTGCTTGTATCAAGTTTGTAAGTGGTAGAGAAAAAGATGTAGGTATTTGTTTTTAAGCGACTACAAAAAGGTGTTCTTTTCAATTAAACAGTACTTACAGTAATATCTATATGCTTTTTTATGTTTCTTCGCGGATAACTTGTTCGATTATGAGCCGATTTTAGTGGGTGATCCCATGATAAGGAAATCAGACTGATGATGACAAACCCCATAAATAGAGGGGAAGAAATCGTATTGGCGGGCGAATAGTACTGGTTGAAGTAGGTTCTTTCTATCTTTAAAATTATTTGTCAGTAAATTTTTGGAGCAGTGGAAAAAAAAAAGGCTAAATAAAAAAAATTGCATCAGTTCGTATACTGAGTGCATAGACACCCCGAGCAATGGTCTTAGAAACGTTTTGATGGGCTCGTCAATATGAACAACTTTTACTATGGCTACTATGCGGGGAAATTATAAAACCTTTTTTTCATCTCCATACAAAATGTCATTTCCCGAGGCAGAAAATCGTGTTTTTTGTATCATCGTCATCAGCCCATATTTGTCCACTGCTGGACCCTCTGTATTTTGTATGAAGACGAAAATTTATTTTTTATTCAAATTTATCGCCGTAGTAAAAGTTGTTCATATTGACGAGCCCAACAACGTTTCTAAGAGCCTCTGCACACAGGACGCGATACGATCAGCCGATCCGATCAGTAAATCGCTGCGATCTATGGAAAGTATGAAGCTCCCTTATCCCCTCCACACCGGTTGCGATCCGATCACGCGATCTGTTCGGCCGCAGCGGTCACTAGTGGATCGCACGCAGAAGAGGTCGCATCGCTTACTTTCTTGTTTTTTTTTTAAAAATGAGTGCAAGCAATGAATTGACGGAGAAATTAATAGATCTGATCCGTCAGCATCCTGTGATCTACGACACAAGCCATGTGGATTATAAAAATACGGAAAAAAAAATTAAGCATGGATAGAGATTGTTGCACAGTTGGGAGAAAACAGTAAGTAGTAAAACGCTTTAAATGTTTAATTAGGTATCAGTGGCGAAGCTACGAATTTTTCGGAAGGTAAGCCGAAACAAAAAACCTAGGTACCAAATGTGCCGCATCCCGATGTTTAGGTAGGTACCTACATAGGTAGGTAAGCAGGTAATTAGCAGTAGGTATATTTCACAACACTCGTTTTATAATATAGCTGGTATTTTTTTTTGGTTTTAAAGTTATCCTAGTAGGAAAAAATTAAATAATGGGAATCACAGTAGGTATGTTGCATTATCCACATTCACCGCGTCACTTAGGAAAGACACTAACACATTGTAATTATTACTAAAAGATTGCAAACTCAAGGACACAAAAACAAAACAAATTGAAAACTTCAACCAAAACAAACAGTGCATCGCGGTGCTCCTGCACTACAACCAACTACAACGAACTAAAAAGTACCTACCTACGAGAGGCACGCACTATGAACTATGAACGACAAGCCGGCGAACATCGGCTTATTCGAACCAAATTTCGCGCGATTTTTAACCTTATGTGACATCTATCGGAAATGAAAAATATAACTAAACACTTGTTCAATGTATTAAATATATATATGTATATATTATACAATATACATATATAAGTATATACGATCGTAAGACCAAGACACGATCCAGATATGCTATCACCTACTTTTCACATAGTTATGAATAATAATCTCACTTAAATTTAACAAATTAATAAAATAAATATTATCGAATTTAAAAAAATGCAATGGTAACAATAAAACGAAAAAAGAAAGTATTATTTCCATACAAAATTAAATCTAATAAAGGTAAGAACGAAAATCAATCTTAACTCTACTGTGATAAGGCTCATAATGCAACGCAAAACAATGCGAGGGAACACGGCCGCGAGCGGCTTACCTAGTCCTTGCGATTTAGAAGGCTAAAATTTGTAGGTATGGCGAGGCTAGAGAATCGCTTGTTCAAGGGTCGCTCGGTGAGCCACGGGAAGCCGGCTTGCGTCGGATTCATTTGGCGGCGGGTGGCGGGGCGGTGGCGGCGCGTGATTTTTTAGCGTGACGCGTTTGTGTGTGAGATGTGTATGTACTGCGCGATGCGTGTGTGCGTTTACAATAAGTGCATGCTTCGCTCTCTTGAGTAGTTATACTAGTAGGTATTTGAGGAAAAAATATGAAGTATGGACAAATTTTGGTAAGTAACCTAGGTACATGGATTAATAATAGGTAAATGCACCTCTGAAATTCGGAAGGTAAGCCGATGGGAATGGGAATCGGCTTACCTTCCGAATTAGGTAGCTTCGCCACTGTAAGTATATTTATTGTAAATTAAAGTAAGTTTTAAACATGTCACGAATATTATACGCTTCAATATTTGTACGTCGAGTGTTTGAAGTGAAAGATGTAACTGCGCTTAACGACGGTGTATTGACTGCTTGCACATTTTCTAAGTCTCTTATCGTTATTTCATTCTTCGTGCGGAGAAGGTTGTGTATACAAACTGCAGCCTTAACTACGGATATAGCTGTATCGATGTTACATTGCATTGGTCGAAGAAACACCCTGAACTTTTGGACCATGATTCCAAACGTACTTTCCGTTATTCTTCTAGCACGGGAAAGAGCATTGTTGAATACTTTTAAGCTTGGATCAGTCGTAGCAGACCGTTTGTCATAAGGCCGCATTATGTACTTTTCTAAAGCAAAACCTTCATCTCCAACAAATACGTGTGGTACTGGATCTGAAAACCCTGGTAGAGGCTTTGGTGGCAAAATTTCATTGTCAAGTATATATCTTCTATAAAAGGTGGAATTTTCAAACACTGTGTTGTCACTTTCTTTACCATACGCGCCAATATCGACTATTATACATTTATAGAATGGGTCAACAATGGCCAGAAGAATAAAGGAGAATCTTTTTTTGTAGCAAAAATAGGTTGATCCACTATTCGGAGGACATTGTACATATACGTGTTTGCAATCTATGCCTCCCAAACAGTTAGGAAATTGCCAGAGTTCTTTATATCCTTTCTCATTTTTTTTCCAATCTTCTATAGTCGGAGTGGCAAGATATATTGGTTGAAGTGCATTCCAGATTTCTTCAGAAGTCTCTTGTACAATTTTAGATACTGTTGAGTGTCCAACTCGAAATGATGTCGCTATTGTATTAAATGAATCACCAGTTGCCATGTACCTGAAAACGGAATGTATGTGTGAATGATAAATATTATTTTTAGGTGATACGCTAAAAACGAAGTGGAGAAGCTTATGTGACTGTTACGCAAAATATAAGAGGACATTACGAACTAGCACTGGACAAGCTGCGAGGAAATACAGGAAATGACCTTGGCATGAGAGAATGCGCTTTCTGGATTCTGTAACTGCGCCCTCTCCAACAACCAGTAACGTAGGCCAAACCTCTAGGTCTGGTTCAAGTATCAATGATAACCTCACCACTGAAGAGTCAAATACACGCAGTAGTTTCAGTCATGATGATACCGAAGATTCATCATCGAATATGGAAAGAATTGGAAAACGAAAAAAAACACTACCATATGACTCAACCGATAAGTTGATTAATTATCTCGAAAATCGAAAACAAGAAAGACCAGACGATGAAGATGATTTATTATTTAAAAGCTACGCAAAAACATTTAAAAGGCTTTCGCCTATTATAAAAGCTGAATTAAAGAGTGAATTAGCTCAAACGTTCACAAGAGCTGAAATAAAACACGTACCTTCCCCTAGTGTAAATAATAATAGTCACATGGAAACTTATAGGAATGTTCCATCTGTAGCTTATTCTGACATAAGTGAAGTACAATCACAAAGTAACAATACTAGCCAGATAGAAAATGATTATTTTAATAATAATATCTATAACAATTTTCCAGAAGACACTTTTGAAAATCTTGATATTCTTAACTTGTCATCGCAATAATACTTAGGCTATGTGCCCTTAATTTGATTTATCTCAAGTGTTACCAAATACAAATAAAAAGCACTCACCGAAAAAATAATGCTAATCTTTCTCTTGTACCAATGGCTTTTCTCCAGTTAGTATCCACTTTCTTTACCCTGTCCTTAACGAGAGAGTGGATTTCTTCAAACTTTCTTGACTCATTCTGAAGTACTGATAAAATCGATCTTCGTACGATGATAGTTCAGTACATAATTGGGAAAACTCACCAAATAACCGTCTTTTTTATTTATATCATGAACCCAATATGTTCTTCTTTTTCTTGAGTTTAATGCAGCCCACATTAAGATTATTTCTTCGTCACTTAAATCCATGTTAGGCAGAGACGTGTTACGTTATCCAATGCTTGAATGAGACTGATCGTCCAATGACACAGTGATCGGATCGCAACGCTATATGTGCATATAATACGTGTTGCGTTCTGGAACGCGTCGCGATACGGATCGGATCGGCTGATCGTATCGCGTCCTGTGTGCAGAGGCTCTAAGTGCGGTAAATGCAACGACGACGCCGTGTGTGATGGGGCCGAGTGCAGTGTTTGTGGGAGGAAGTTTCATTATTCCTGTGGAGGAACATCAGAGAGGAGATACCAAAGACTAGGCCTGAGCAAGTGTACTTGGGCTTGTAGTGGATGTCGAGATGGGACAAATTCTACCCTAACGTTCAAGGACTCAATCGTCTTCAAGCGCGATACAGGAAGGACGAATTTCTCACTGCACTAAGGAAACACAAGAAACTCAAGGCTTCTGACATTGGATTTTCGGTGGATGCTTCGAAAATATTGTCAAATGACCACCTCACGCCAGCTAACAAGAAACTTCTACGACAAGCGAAGGAAGTGGCCCGTCATAAGAACTATGCTATGTGCTGGGTGAAGAACTGCTCCATAAAACTGCGTAAAACTCCGGAGTCCCATATCATCCACATTAACTCTGAAAACGGCTTAAAAAAAGTGAAATAACAAGTGTTATTATATATATTGTTAACCTCACGTTTATGTTAATCGCATGTTTATAAATTGTTGTCATATCAAAAAGGCGTATGTCAAAAATTTTCTTTTTTTTATTCGCTTAATGCGTTTTTTGGAACGTCTTTTATCATGTGTCAAAATATCCTATAAATGTTTGTTCGAAACTCTGAGTCCTATAGATATTAGTCAAAAAGTCCAAATTCCAACATCACTGTCAAAATATCTTATGTTTAGCATTTACGTCAGACTTCCTCTAAGCACATCATCATACGACAATTGAATGCAACTACTTTGCGATAAAATGTGATTGTTTGCGGTGTTTTCACGTTGGAAAAAAGGACACAAGGCAACTAAGGTGAGTACTAAACAACATGTATGTATTATTACGCAAAGAATTGAATAGATAATTCTCTTTTGCCCATAAATTTTGTATTAGTTCATTTGATAAAATTCATAACCTCAAATACTGTTAAATTATCAAAGTGGTGTTGCCACAAAAATACTGACAGTTTTGTCATTGCTTACTTGTTCATATTATGTGGGTAGTTTAACGTATGCCTGCTAATTTGATTAATTTTCATAAAAATACCGTACTAGATCAAAAAGTCTTATGTCGTTATTTTTCTACATAAGAGCTTGACTAGTACTGATTTTTGCATGTTGTTACAGGTGCATAGTTGTGCTAATAAGAACTATGAAGAGGTACAGTCGAGGAGCAGATCTTCTCAAACGGGCAATAGCTGTTTCCGGCTTGGATGTTGAACCTGAACAGGAAAACCATGAAGAACCTGTACCACAGCAACCAACAGGCGGTTGCTTAGAATGCGTGAATCAGCCAGCGCCTGTTATAAATCATAGTGATATTATCGATTTTTTGATTGAATCATCTATTGGTGCCGATATATGTATGGACGATAACCATCAGGGTAGTATCAATGACTTGATTTTAACTTAGCCAAACCAGTTAACTGAAGAACGCAATTATGAATCCGAAATTTTTATCCAAACGTCAGCTGAACCCGACGAAAATCTTCAGTTAGCACAAAGAAGTCCATCGGCTGAAAATATTATAACCTATTTGGATGAATTGACAGGAGAATTCGTTTCTGTGATAAAACCATCCAGTTCAAATTACAAATCAATACCTAGCCCATCAATAATAAACAATAATAATGTTGTTTTGGATGAAAAAACTGGTGAAATTACGTACCTTAATATATCGATATGTGAGACAAACACCGTAAATCCTTTTCAAAATGTTAATTCCTTTGAAGATAGTGACAATGACCAAGATATTGATTATGAGCCTGATGTCAATGATTCCACTGATGATGACTTAGAAATACAGAACTATGATTTAAGTCGCAAGAGGCGTGGAATTAAAAGAGCAAAACAGTGGGACAGAAAGAGACAAAAACAATTACGGATGAAAGGAAAAGCCTATAAAGGTCTTAAAAAGATTGGAGGCAAGTGGACCCAGAAAAATAATCGACCGGCCAGAACAATGAAAGGTGCGTGTGATTGTGCTTCTGTTAAATTTGACTGTCGTAAATTAGCTGAGACTGATCGTGAAGACATATACAGCAGTTTTTGGTCTAACTTAGATTGGGGACAGCGAAAGATATATGTGGCTTCTTTAGTCAATCTTGTAACGCCAACCAGCAGAAGAAACCCTGACGAACAATCAAGGAGGAATCTAACACTGCAATACCACTTAAAAGTGAAAGGACAAAGAATGCGTGTCTGTAAGACTATGTTTTTGAACACATTAGGGTTGGGCGAGGAATCTGTTCGTTCCTGGGCCACTCGGTCTCAAACTGGTATCCCAAATACTATACCTCACACTCCAACCCAACCTCAGTCACTTGTTCAACGTAAAGAACGTAAAGAACATTTAGGATCCTTCCTCAATAGTCTCTCCAAAATGGAATCGCACTATTGTCGCCAAAACTCTTCAAAAAGATACTTAGAACCTAACTGGGATTCACTAAAAAACCTTTACAGTTTCTATAATGCAGTGGCTTCAGAGAATCTAATAGAACCACTTTCTTGGTGTCATTTTCACAAAGAGCTAAACCGCCAAAACATGATTTTACTTCAGAATCGAAAAGATCAGTGTGACACTTGCTTTGCATACAAGGAATCTAGAATCGATAAAGCCAACTATGATTTGCACATCTTAAGAAAAGATATGGGAAGGAAACAGAAAAATCAGGACAAGCTGATGTCAGAAATGGATCGTACGATTAAGGTATTTTGTGTTGATGTACAAGCAGTGCTTCTAGCGCCAAAATTCTGTTTCATTGGCATATTACAAAACTAAACTTAAAATTCACAACTTTTGCTCATTTGATCTTGCAACGCATGATGGAAGATGCTTCTTATGGGATGAAGTTAATGGCGGATTAGAAGCTGAAGTTTTCGCCAATCTGTATGTGAATTTAATTCGATCTGAGTATGAAAGATCAGGCAGGAGTTTAACTAAAATAATATTTTGGTCCGACGGTTGTGGCTATCAGAACCGTAACCAAACTGTCGCCAATGCTATCTTGAACTGTGCGATTGAATTAAATATCGTTATAGAACAAAAATATCTGGAGCACGGACATACCTTCATGGAAGTTGATTCGGAACACAGCGTTATAGAAAGAAAACTTAAAAACAAAGATATTTATCTGCCAGCTGAGTATATTAATATAATCAAATCTGCTCGTTCAAATCCCAAACCGTACGAGGTAAATTACTTAAGTAACAATGACTTTATGGATTATTCTAAAATTCAATATTACTCGAGTATTCGACCAGGAAATAAAGCTGGAGACAACGTTGTGAATGATATTCGTTGTCTAAAATACAACACAAATGGGACAATCGAATACAAGTTATTGTACGAAGATGAATGGACGCTTTTACCTCGCAGAGCGCGTTTACATGTCCGGAATACCGAATTGTCACCTCTGTATGATTCCAAAAGGGAAATTACTCTAAGAAAATTCCAGGATTTACAAGATCTGAAATGTTTGATACACGAAAATTATCATGCGTATTATAATTCACTACCCCATGAGTGTCAAGATGAACGTTGCACACATATTAAAAGCTGATTTAAGTGACTTTACTTGTGCTTGTGACTACAAGCCAAACAAATTTAATTGTTGTTCCTAAAAGTAATTTAAATGTTTAAAGTGGATAGGTAGGTACTTGGATAAGCAGGGTAGCAGAGTATTCGTGATTTTGAGATTCCTTTTTAAGAGTTTATAATAATTAAGACTGAGGTGTTTATTATTTTTTTATACTTGAACTTCTACTAGAATAAGATACCATTACCTGAATTGTAAGGTAATTCAGATTTTTTAATTATTTACCAGTTAAATAGATACTTAGGTACTGATCTCTTTAATATAGGTATAATTCTAAACATTTTGTTACTATCATAGTAAAACTATGGATATTTATCTGATTTTAATGAGAAGAAGTCAATCTGTTTTTGTTATTTTTTAAAACTAGAGCATTGCTTGGTTATTTTTTGAAGTGTTGTTATGATAAATAATAAATGCTGTTTAATTTCTGATTTTTCGTGCATATTTACTACATTTTATGTTTATTATCCTGTTTAAAATATAACATCGAAATGTCATATGTTTAAAATTTGTAGTTAAAAGGTCTTATAATATAATCAAAATGTATGTTATGATTTTTATTAAAAAAAAAAGACGTATGTTGGTCTACTTTTGCATAGTGGCCACATTTTCTATTTTTATTAACTAGTAACGAAGACCCATCACAAAGTAAGTCCACATACATCAAAAACTTTGTTTTATACCGTTAATTAACAAACTAAAATAGTTTTTTGTGTCTCCTGTAAAGTAGCTTTTTTCCATACGCCTTTTTGATATGGCAACGACGAATTGTTGTCTCGATATCACGTCGTTGAAACACTGTAGAAAAAAAGATACTCACAAATCAACTATAATAATATTATTATTTATATAACCCACTTATTATATTTTACATTATATACATTTATATTTTATTATGTACTAAAATATTAATATCTTTTACAAATATTACGGTCTAATTAATTATATTTATTACATTGAAATACATACAATTTTTCTCTCGAATATTTATTTAATCTCTTACTGGTAAAATGCATCAAATTTAATCATAGGCTACCTCTGGACATTCAAAACAAAAAAACAATTTAAAAAAAATACACTTCACGCCTTTACCTTTTCTACGTTCAAACAGTTTTTTTATCGTGGGGAAATCCGTTATGGATCCCCCACCGCTGGCGGGGACAACGGCGGGGTTATGTGGGACTCGCACCCACTAAAACCCCACGGTGACCACTCGCGCGTTACTGCCGGGGCCCAAAACAGTTCCGTACCACTGAATGTCCAAAACTGGTCAAGCCAATGTTCATCTTCACTCCCGGTGAGTACAACGTCATTAGCAATCTACTTCTAGTGCGTAGTGTCGCCGGATTCTTGGATACCCCCCCTAATTTAACAAATATACGTGTGTTTGCCCAGCAACAAGGCGCGTTTTGAATATTGGTTTTGTAGAAAAGACATGCTATCTCTTTCTTGACACCGCTGTTAGTGTGAGTCAATGTAAATTTTATACGTGTTATTGTATGATCCGGAATAATGGTTGAACTTTTTTATCAGAATGTTCGTGGGTTACGAACCAAAACAAACACATTTTTTAGAAATTTACTCCACACTATGAAATAGTGGCACTAAGTGAGACATGGTTATTACCTGATATATTTGACTCCGAGATTTTCGATGCAAGGTATGACGTTTACAGATGCGATCGCGACTACGCAAGAGTGGGTAAAACTCTGGGTGGTGGTACCTTAGTAGCTGTGCGACGTGATCTTACAATAGACAGACGATGCTCGCGCTTGCCCCCGGACCTGTCTGATGCACAAATTATACATGTCAACATAGCCATCAGTAAGTTACCGTGTAGCCAGTGTCTGAGGGTCTACTGTTATTTCCCACATTGTAGTACACAATTTTATTGACAACGACTTTTTATGAGTATTTATCTGACATTAATACAGACTTTCCTGACGATTTGCTATTGGTGGTAGGTGATTTTAATAACGGAACCTACTAACCTTCCTAATATTAGCGAAATTGTATAGTTATGAATTTCAGGCATTTTGGGTGCTAAGACATTTCGGCTTTTAGGTATTAGGAAAAGGCGGCATTACAACAAAAAGCCTCAATGCTCCGGACGGCTTGTTCGGTTTTCATCGGTCGTTACATGTGTAAGGCCCGTGTTTTTTGTAAATAAAGGTTCGGTTCCAAGATCGTAGTAGGTATAGCATATATATACAACCCATAACACAATGATTTTCTGCTGAAACCACGAACTAATAACACGAGCATAGCTGCTCTTCCAAAACATGCAAGTCTTCCATGATTTTTTCACGTTATCACGCTTGTTTCATAATTTTTTTCGATGCAATTACTTATTTTTCGTAATTATGGTTTATTATTTATTTCCTACATATTTGTTTATCTTTGATTTGTCAAAATTGTCACTCAAAAATCTTCCTCACTTGCTCTTCCAGGTGCAAGAGGCCTACCATCACCAACCTATGTGATTCATTTGACAACCTAAACTGAACTGAAACGCAATTTTCTTACAATCACGTGCTTATAGCGGCGCATTATACGCCCAACTTTTTCCTAGACATTCAGTTTCAAACGCGGTTCAGTAAGCATTACATTCGTTCATTTTCGTACCATGACGTGCCAGTTGAACCTAAACTGGTTCGCTAATGTGTCAAATATTGCGATTCTAATAAAATTACACTGAGACAGTCGAAACTGAATTGCTTTTGTGTTACCACTAACAAGAAGTATTTAGTTAAATTTCACGTAATACCTATCTATCTATTTTTATTACTTGTTCAACATAAATATGCTGTGTGAATAAATTTCTATCTACTTAAGGCAGGTATCTAACTCAGGGGTGCGAAGTCAGACAGGGGTGCGAAGTCAGATCGCCTCCTCGTGTGCCTGACTGTTATTGGGTACCTCCTCGCGGGGGTAGCCCTTTAGCAGTCGGGCCGGCGCACCCTGGGCAACGGCAGAATGTGCATCAGTCGTCGGCTCGCGCTGGCGGGCCATGCCATTCTGACGGCCGAGAATCTGACACCATCGTCGCTCCGGGCCCCCTCTGCTCTATCAGAGGGCTCCCTGGAGCGGCAAGGACAGGCGCCTTCGGCTCGGACAGTCCGTCCGTCCGCCCTGTCACACATCGTAACCCCTGTGGGATTCCTCCCCAGGGACCGAGGGTCTGGTCGACAACGTCCGGACTGCGAGGAGTCAACCTCTATAAAAAATCCCTAATTCCACACGCTGGGAAACCGTGGCGTGTGGATGCTCTCCGGAGCGGCAGCAGGGCATAGCTGTCACTAGCGGACCCGGTCCTACAGCGGTCACTGTAGGAACAGTTTCATAATGGTCGGTTCGAATTCGTATAGTATTTCCCGGGTGGGTCCCGTCCGCAAGGACGGGGAATCCCACACCACTCCGCAAGGAGTGGTCTACCCCTGTGATACGGGGGGGGCAAACCACCATTCGGCGCAATGCGCCCACCGGCTGGACGACCCGGCTAGCCACCGGCGCCGTGGGGTTTTGGGGCCCCACGGTGTTAAATGTGCTACCCAAGCACAGCGTCGAGACTCGGACGACGTCACCAGCGACGCAATGAGCGATGCCTCATTTTTCGACTCCGGGGGGTCTGCCTCGGAGTCCGGCAAGCCCCCCCCCCCTCTGCTGTCTCGGTCCTGGTGTCGGACCTCGACACCAGTCAGGGGGAGGAAGACGAAGCGCCGGCAGAGCCTCCCAAGCGGGGGAGAGGGCGGCCCCCCACCCACGGGGAGTACATCAGCCTGGGCAAGGCTCGCGCCGAGGCCCAGGGCCCCGAGTCTGCTATTTTTTATAAGACCATCTGTCTCTCAACTGGATGGTAATGGCGTCAAAAAAGTCCAAAATGGCGGTTTTGGGAGTCTACTAACACTCATTATTGTACCATGACACCGTTCTGACGCCAGCACGAAGTCAAACTTCGATAATGCTCGAAATCAGTACAAATCGGTATTCTACTAATTTTATGTCAGTTCGATGACGTTTATTTTGGTAGTCTGCTATTTTTTTAACGAGTTTGACAACTAGAGTGAGACTATTCTGATACAGTTGTGCAATAATACGTTTTCGTTAGTTGTTTGTCAAGTTTGGTGTTGGTTGTTTTTGCAAAAATATTAAGTTTCGGCCTGTTTTAACTCAATTCAGTGTGTTATTGCGTTCTACAATTTTGTCTGCATCTCCGAATAATGTATTCTGCGAACGTTGGAGACTAGTGACGCCAATTACTAAAGAATCAGCGACGAATGGATGATACCGATTTTGTCAAGACCTACAGGCTCGGTAAAAGTTCTTACAGCACTTTTGCACACAAGCCTTAATCACGAATATAGCGACGCTAATCCCGAAAATAAAACGACGGGATATATCTTGGTAAATCTAAAGGTAAGTGGACGATCAATTTCCTGACGATTGTATTGTGGACGTAGGGAACCTACCTCCCCATCTTAAATTAAG
>SJJU01070194.1:0-11749 GCA_012932125.1 Conopomorpha cramerella
CTCCTCGTGTGCCTGACTGTTATTGGGTACCTCCTCGCGGGGGTAGCCCTTTAGCAGGCGGGCCGGCGCACCCTGGGCAACGGCAGAATGTGCATCAGTCGTCGGCTCGCGCTGGCGGCCCATGCCATTCTGACGGCCGAGAATCTGACACCATCGTCGCTCCCGGCCCCCTCTGCTCTATCAGAGGGCTCCCCTGGAGCGGCAAGGACAGGGCCTTCGGAGTCCCGTCCGCCCTGTCACCCATCGTAACCCCTGTGGGATTCCTCCCCAGGGACCGAGGGTCTGGTCGACAACGTCCGGACTGCGAGGAGTCAACCTCTATAAAAAAATCCCCAATTCCACACGCTGGGAAACCGTGGCGTGTGGATGCTCTCCGGAGCGGCAGCAGGGCACAGCTGTCACTAGCGGCCCCGGTCCTACAGCGGTCACTGTAGGAAAAGCTTTAATGGATTGTGACAAAACTTTTGATATTCCCCGGGTGGGTCCCGTCCGTGAGGACGGGGAATCCCACACCATCCCGCAAGGGGTGGTCTGCCCCTGTGTTACGGGGGGGGCACACGTCCATTCGGCGCTCTGCGCCAACCGGCTTATCGATCCGGCTAGCCACCGGCGCCGTGGGGTTTTGGGGCCCCACGGTGTGAAATGCGCCACCCATACCGACGAAGCGCCGCCGAGTCCTGCGGAGGACGCCGCTGACGCTGGAGAGTTCGCCTGGGCGGACGAGGTCTCCAGCGGCAGCGAGGCGATGGCAGTGGATTCTGGAGGCTCCACCTCGGAGACCTCCACCAAGGCCATGCGCCGTAAGAGGGCGCGCCCCCTGTCTGCTGTCGTGGCTCAGCTTCCTGAGCTCGACAGCAGCCAGGGAGAGGAGGATGCGCCAGCGGAGCCACCGCAGGCGCCTCCCAAACGCGGGAGAGGGCGGCCCCCGACGACGGGCGAATACATCGGCGTGGGCAAGGCCCGCGCCGAGGCCCAAGCCGCCCGACGGGAGGCTGTCCGCAAGGAGACCTCCGAACGACCGGAAGCAGCAGCTCCAAGCAGAGAAAGGGCCCCGCCGAGTGCCCTAAGGGAGGCCCGAGCGGCACCCGACACTATGGCCTCTGCTGACCTCCCCCGGAAGGTGGAGGAGAATGTAGAGGCCGTACTGAGGGTTGCCGCTAAGTCGTCCAACCTAAAGGGCACTTTCCAAAAGTCCCTTAAGGAAGCGGCGGCGTCCACGCGGGACATTATGGTGGAGCTGCTGAGGCGCACCTCTTCCGACGAGGTGCGCACCCTGGAGCGGGAAAAGAGGCTGCTGCAGGCGGAGCTCGACAGGGAGAGGGCCGATAAGGCCGCAATCCTCTCCCAGCTCCAAGAGCTCCGCCGTAAGGTGGATTCGCTGGAGACCCGCTCCAGGGCTCCCGGGGCGGGCGTGGATCGCCCTGCACTGGACGAGCTTAGCCGCTCAATCATCGTTCAGTGCGGGACGATGATGAACGCCCGGCTGGAGGCGCTGGAGGGGCGCCTCCTGCCGGCCAAAAGACTTCGCCCGCCTCTGGCGGCCGACACACCGGCCGCAGAGGCGAGCGCTGTCCCTCGATCCGAGGGCAAGAAAAAGGGTAAGGGCAGGGGTAAAAAAGCCTCAGCTCAGGCCCCGACCCCTGCCCCAAGAAGACAGGGCCCGGAGCGGCCGTCGCCGCAGCCGGGACCGCCGGTCCCGGCTGCCAGCGTGCCGCGCCCGGCACAGGAGGCGTCCTGGGTGGAGGTGGTGAGGCGCGGCAGGCGCACGGGCGCCAAGCCGCCGCCACCTCCACCAAAGCCCAGACCACAGCCGCCAAAAAAGGCGGCAAAGAAGAAAGGTGTCGCCCCAAGCTCCCTCCGCGTCCCGCGCACGGTGGCAGTTTCGCTGTGCCTGGCGCCGGGCGTGGAGGAGCAGGGCGACACCTGGGCCAAGATACTGACCGAGGCTCGCGAGAAAATCTGTCTCGCGAGCCTCGGCATCAATAGGATATGTTTCCGGCGGGGCCATAACGGGGGCCGACTACTCGAGCTCCCGGGCACCGCCGACGAAACAGCTGCGAAAGCTGATGGCCTCGCAGGCCGCCTCCGGGAAGTCCTTTCCCCGGAGGTGGTCAAGGTGTCCAGGCCCGTCAAGTGCGCGGAGCTGCGCTCGGCGGACCTGGACGACTCGGTGACGGCAGAGGACATTGTCGCCGCCGTGGCTGCGGCAGGTGGTTGCGCCCCTGTCTCCATAACGGTGGGGCGCACCACGGAGGCGGCCGTCAGAGGCCGCTCCCGGACCGTATGGGTCCGCTGCCCGGTCGCGGCGGCCAAGGCCCTGGGCCAGTCGGGCCACGGTAACGTGGGCTGGTCCAGGGCCCGAGTGACCCTTTTGGAGCCGCGGCCGATGCGCTGCATGCGCTGCCTGGAGCCGGGCCACGCACGGGCGACGTGCACGTCGCTCGTGGACCGCACCGACCATTGTTTTAGGTGCGGTCAGCCCGGCCACAAGGTGCGCGATTGCGGCGCATCGGAGGCCCACTGCCCCATCTGCGCCGCGGCCAAAAAGCCCGCGGGCCACCGGGTGGGCGCAAAAACTTGCGTGGCCCCATTGGGCAGCAACAGCCGGAGGGCCAAACGTCGAAACAAGAAGAAAGGCCCTCCGGCCGTAACAACAAATGAAGCAGCAGGGGCCTCCGAACCCATGGAGGCCCAGGAGGAGACCACCGCACCCACATAATGGCAAATAGGGTGCTTCAGGGGAACCTCGGCCGCTGCGCCTGCGCTCAGGACTTGTTTGTCCAGAGCATGGCGCAGGGGTCGATCGCCGTAGGGATCGTGTCCGAGCCCAACTATGTGCCGAATTCCCGCACTTGGGTCTCGGACCTCGACAGACTCGCCGCCATCAACGTCAAGGCGGACCTTTGGTTCGAGGAAGTGACTCGGAGGAGCGGCTTCGTCTCAGCTGTAGTGGGGGAGATCGTGTACGTCTCTGTATACTTCTCCCCCAACAAGCCGCTCTCCGAGTTCGAGGAGTTCCTCGCCGAGCTGGAGGCCGCCGTCCTGCGAGCCCGCCCCCGTCAGGTGCTAGTCGCCGGTGACTTCAACGCCAAGTCCCCTCTCTGGGGATCACCGGCGACGAACGCATTCGGCGGGGCGGTGGCAGAGTGGGCCGTTGCGGCGGGTCTGTCGGTCCTCAACCGGGGCAGCGCTCCGACCTGCGTGCGCTGGAACGGGTGGTCCATCGTGGACCTATCGTTTGCGACTCCCGTGCTAGCGCACCGGGTCGCGGACTGGAAGGTGCTGACCGAGATCGAAACGCACAGCGACCATAATTACATTCGCTACGAGATCTCGGTCGCACCGACCGCCCCGGTTGTCGGTTCCCCTGGAGGGGGGGTTCAGCCCCCCCGGTGGTCTCTGAGGAGACTCGACGTGGGCCTCCTCAGGGAGGCCGCAATCGTCATGTCCTGGCTCCCGATGCCGCCGAGCGAAGCGCTGGAGGTGGAGGGGGAGGCGGAATGGTTCCGCGAAACCCTGACGCAGGTGTGCGACGCGGCCATGCCTCGCGTCGGGCCTTCACCTCCGCGACGACGGGTACACTGGTGGACGGACGAGATCGCAGAGCTGCGTACGCTCTGCATCCACACGCGCCGTCCGTACACCAGGTACCGCGGACGACGGCATCGGGACCCGGAGGAGGAGCTCCGGCTGCGCCTCGCCTACGGAGCCGCCAAGAAGGAACTGCGCACGGCCATCCGGGCGGCCAAGGAGGCCGCCCACCGGGAGACGCTGGAGACTCTAAACCAGGATCCTTGGGGGCGCCCCTACCAGGTGGCGTGCAAGAAGATGCGGCCCTGGGCGCCCCCGATCACCACGAGTCTCCAGCCGGAGGCCGTGCGCGAGGTGGTCGCGGCGCTGTTTCCAGCTCGCGACCCACTGGCGGCTTCGCGCTTGGCGATAGCGGCGCAGCCGGAGCTCGACGAAGAGGAGAACCCGAACGCGGTGGTGCCGGCGGTGACGCGCCCCGAGTTGGCGGGGGCTGTGAAGCGCCTCCAGGGAAAGAGGGTTGCTCCCGGCCTCGACGGCATACCGGGCAGAGCCTGGGTGCACGCTCTGAGGCCGTACCTGGAGGCGAGACTTCGCGCCCTGTTCTCCGCGTGTCTGCAGCGGGGCGCCTACCCCGCGCAGTGGAGAACGGGGAAGCTGGTCCTCCTGCGAAAGGAGGGCCGCCCCGCCGACTCGGTTTCGCCGTCGGCGTTCCGGCCCATAGTGTTGCTCGACGAGTCGGGGAAGCTCTTTGAGCGCGTCCTGGCTAGGCGGCTCGTCGGGCACCTCGAGTTGGGAGGGCCGGACCTATCAGACCACCAGTTCGGGTTCCGGCGTCACAGGTCCACCATCGACGCAGTGAAGAGGGTTCGTGCCATAGCGGACGACGAGGTCTCCCGGGGCGGGGTGGTGTTGGCGGTGTCGCTCGACATCGCCAACGCGTTCAACACCCTGCCCTGGTCTTGCATTCGGGAGGCGCTCGTGTACCATCGGGTGCCTCCCTACTTGAGGCGAGTCCTCGAGGCGTATCTCTCGGGCCGGTCGATTCAGTATCCCGGCCGGGAGGGTTGGTGCCGTGCGGACATGGCGTGCGGTGTTCCACAGGGGTCCGTGTTGGGGCCCCTGCTGTGGAACATCGGCTACGATTTTGTGCTGCGCGGTGCCAATCTCTGGGGTGTCGATTTGACGTGCTACGCCGACGACACCCTGGTTACGGCTCGGGGACGAGACCATAGGGAGGCCGTCGTCCGCGCGACTGCCGGCGTGGCGCAAGTCGTGCGCCGCATTAGGCTTTTGGGCCTAGAAGTGGCCCTGAACAAGTCCGAGGCTCTGTGGTTTCACGGGCCTCGGAACGGGCCACCCCAAGGCTTCAACGAGATTATAGTGGGCGGAGTGAGCATCGGCGTCGAGTCCACCCTCAAATATTTGGGGCTGGTGCTCGACGGCCGGTGGCGCTTCCACGCCCACTTTGAACGCCTTGGGCCGAGGTTGCTGGTGGCGGCTGCCGCCTTGAGCAGGCTGATGCCCAACCTCGGAGGCCCGAAAGCCTTCTGCCGGCAGTTATACGGGGGGATTGTGCGGTCCATGGCCATGTATGGGGCCCCGGTGTGGGCGGACGCCCTGCAAGACCGCGCCGCTGCGGCGCCGTTGCTCCGTCCGCGGCGGGCGGTCGCCACGAGGACGATCCGGGGCTACCGCACAGTCTCCCGGGAGGCTGCGTGCCTCCTGGCACGAACCCTGCCGTGGGACCTCGACGCGCAAGCCCTCGCCCAGACCTACAACTGGCGCGAGGGCGAACGCGCTCGAGGCCACTGGCCGACGGGGAGAGAGGTCGAAGCGCGCCGACTCGTGTTCGACGACGAGGCGCGACGCAAATGGGCGCTCAGGTTGGCAAACCCGAGCGCGGGGCTCAGGACGGTACGAGCCATCGCTCCCGTCCTAGAGCAGTGGCTGGAGCGGCGTCACGGGTCGCTGAGCTTCCGGCTGACGCAGGTGCTCACCGGGCATGGTTGCTTTGGGAGGTACCTGTGTCGGCTGGGCAGGGAGCGTGACGCTCGCTGCCACCACTGCTCCGACTGCCCCGACGACACCGCCGAGCACACTCTAGCAGAGTGTGCGGCCTGGGCGTCCGAGCGCGCGGCTCTCGTGGCCGTCGTCGGACCCGACCTCTCCCTGTCGGCCCTCGTAGCGTCGATGGTGGACCGCGCCGAGGCGCGGAGCGCTGCGGTCTCCTTCTGCGAGCGCGTCATGCTCGCGAAGGAGGCCGCCGAGAGAGAGCGCGAAGCGGCGGACCCGTCCCGGGTTCGTCGCCGCGGCGGTCGAGGCGCGGGACCGCCGCGGAAGCCCTGCAGTTCCGGGCGTGTTAGAATAGGGCTGCGGTTCTCCCTTGCCTGTCGTAAGAGGCGACTAAAAGGGCACCGGGGGGTCGGTCGCGCGCAAGGCGGGGGCCTGCGCGCGGTCCACACCGACCCCCCCAACGAGGGCGACGGGGCCACGTGACTTCGGCACCGTCGCCTCACGTCGAGGCGTACGCGGGGAGGGCCACAAGCCCCTCCCCGCAGGGTAGAGGGCCCGCCCCTTTACAGCGGGCCCTGCGCGGCCGGTGTCCCCTTGAAGTTGTGCTCTAGGGTGTTCCGGGGGCACCGGCTCTTTCGCGCAGAGAAGTCACCGGGGGGTTTTAGTGGAATCACCACATAACCCCGTCGTCTCCCCCGCAGACGACGGGGTATCCGAAGGGATTTCCCCCCGTCAACAAAAAAAAAAAAAAAGGTTAGGTTAGGTTGGGGGGCGAAGTCAGATCGCCTCCTCGTGTGCCTGACTGTTATTGGGTACCTCCTCGCGGGGGTAGCCCTTTAGCAGTCGGGCCGGCGCACCCTGGGCAACGGCAGAATGTGCATCAGTCGTCGGCTCGCGCTTGCGGCCCATGCCATTCTGACGGCCGAGAATCTGACACCATCGTCGCTCCGGGCCCCCTCTGCTTTATCAGAGGGCTCCCCTGGAGCGGCAAGGACAGGGCCTTCGGAGTCCCGTCCGCCCTGTCACAGATCGTAACCCCTGTGGGATTCCTCCCCAGGGACCGAGGGTCTGGTCGACAACGTCCGGACTGCGAGGAGTCAACCTCTTTAAAAAATCCCCAATTCCACACGCTGGGAAACCGTGGCGTGTGGATGCTCTCCGGAGCGGCAGCAGGGCACAGCTGTCACTAGCGGCCCCGGTCCTACAGCGGTCACTGTAGGAAAAGTTTACAATGGTTGGTTCACGCACAGTTGGTATTCCCCGGGTGGGTCCCGTCCGCAAGGACGGGGAATCCCACACCACCCCGCAAGGGGTGGTCTGCCCCCAGTGTACGGGGGGGGCAAACCACCATTCGGCGCAATGCGCCCACCGGCTGAACGATCCGGCTAGCCACCGGCGCCGTGGGGTTTTGGGGCCCCACGGTGTTAAATGTGCTACCCAAGCACAGCATGCTCTCCGCGACTCGGACGACGTCTCGAGCGACGCGGGGAGCGACGTCATGTCTTTCGACTCCGGGGAGTCCACCCCGGAGCCTGGCAAGGCGCGGCGCAAGCGCGCGCGCATCCCCTCCTCCGTCTCGGTCCAAGTCTCGGACCTGGAGACTAGCCAGGGGGAGGAGGAGGAAGCGCCGGCAGAGCCTCCCAAGCGCGGGAGAGGGCGACCCCCCACCCACGGGGAGTACATCGGCCTGGGCAAGGCTCGCGCCGAGGCCCAGGCTGCCCGAAGGGAGGCCCTCGCTAAAGAGGCCTCCCTGACCCCCCCAGTTGTTCCCGCGCAGCAGAAGCGCGAAAGGGCCCCCCCAAGTGCCCTGAGAGAAGCCCGAGCGGCGGCACCCGGCGAGATGACCTCCGCCGACCTCCACCAGAGGGTGGAGGAGAATGTGGGGGTTATCCTCGACGTTGCCGCCAGGTCGGGCAACTTGAAGGGCACTTTTGTGAAGGCCCTCAAGGACGCGGCGGGGCTCCTTCAGGGGGCCCTCGAGGAATTCGCCATGCGCACCCCTACGGAAGAGGTGCGCATCCTGCACAGGGCGAACCGGTCCCTCCAGGCGGAGCTCGAGAGAGAGAAGGCGGACAAGGCCGCAATCTTGTCCCAACTCCAAGAGCTCCGCCTGAAGGCGGGGCCGACCGAGACCGGCCCCAGGGCCCCCGCGCAGGATCCCGCGCAAGAGCCGAGTAGACCCGCACTGGAGGAGCTGACGCGCTCAATCGTCGCCCAGTGCGGGTCCATCATGAACGCCCGGCTGGAGGCGCTGGAGGAGCGCCTTCTACCGGCCAAACGGGTCCGTCCGCCGCTGGCAGCCGACGTCCAGGCTGCAGCGGCAAGCGCTGTCGCCCACACCGGGCCTCAGCCTCAGAAGGAAAAGGGGAAGGGGAAGGGAAAGGGTAAGGGCAAACCTTCTGCCCCCCGCCCAACCCCGACCCCCGCACCGACTGGGTCTTCTCCGCAGCCTGGACCGTCGGTCCCGGCTGCCAGCATGCCGCAGTCCAACCCGGATATGCCATGGGTGGAGGTGGTCAAGCGCGGCAAGCGCTCGGGCGCCAAGCCGCCACCTCCCCCAAAGACCAAGCCGAAGCCGAAGGCGGTTGCGCCGCCGCCCAAGGCCAATCAAAAGAAGAAGGGTGTCGCCCCGGCGTCCCTCCGCGTCCCGCGCACAGTGGCGGTGTCACTGAGCCTTGTGCCGGGCGTGGAGGAGGAGGGCGACACGTGGATTAAAATCCTCACCGAGGCTCGCGACAAAATATCGCTCGCGAGCCTCGGCATATATGACCTGAGATTCCGCCGGGCGAGGGCCGGGGGGCGGCTTCTAGAGCTCCCCGGCACCGCCGAAGAAATCGTGGCCAAGGCGGACGCCTTGGTCGGCCGCCTCCGGGAGGTCCTGTCCCCGGAGGTGGTGAGGGTGTCCAGGCCCGTCAAGTGTGCGGAGCTGCGCTTGGCGGACCTGGACGACTCGGTGACGGCAGATGAGATCGTCGCCGCTGTGGCTGCGGCAGGTGGCTGCGCCCCCGTCTCCATCACGGTGGGGCGCACCGCGGAGGCGGCCGTCAGAGGCCGCTCCCGGACCGTTTGGGTCCGCTGCCCCGTCGCGGCGGCCAAGGCCCTGGGCCGGGCGGGCCACCTGCCCGTGGGCTGGTCCAGGGCCCGAGTGACGTTATTAGAGGGACGCCCGATGCGCTGCATGCGCTGCCTTGAGCCGGGCCACGCACGGGCGACGTGCTCGTCGCTCGTGGCCCGCACCGGTCACTGCTTCCGGTGCGGTCAGCCCGGCCACAGGGTGCGCGACTGCAGCGCATCAGAGGCCCACTGCCCCCTTTGTGCCGCGGCCAACAAGCCCGCCGGCCACAGGGTGGGGACAAAGAGTTGTGTGGTGGCCCCGCAGCCGGGCCGCAACAACAGAAGGAGGGCCCAGAGACGGGCCCGAAAAGAGAAGGGCCCTCCGCCCCCAAACGGAACTGAAGAAAGGGCCTCCGAGCCAATGGAGGCCCAGACTGAGGGGTCGTCGACGGACCCGCCTCGGTCCGTCGCCGCGGCGGTCGTAGCCAGTGACTGCCGCGGAAGCGACTAATCGGGCACTGGGGGGTCGGTCGCGCGCAAGGCGGGGGCCTGCGCGCGAACACCACCGACCTCCCCATCGAGGGCGACGGTGCCACGTGACTTCGGCACCGTCGCCTCACTTTTGAGTCTTTCGCGGGGAGGGCCACAAGCCCCTCCCCGCAGGGTAGCGGGCCCGCCTCTTTACAGCGGGCCCTGCGCGGCCGGTGTTCCCCTGAAGTTGTGCTCTAGGGTGTTCCGGGGGCACCGGCTCTTTCGCGCAGAGAAGTCACCGGGGGGTTTTAGTGGAATCACCACATAACCCCGTCGTCTCCCCCGCAGACGACGGGGTATCCGAAGGGATTTCCCCCCGTCAACAAAAAAAAAAAAAAAGGTTAGGTTAGGTTGGGGTGCGAAGTCAGATCGCCTCCTCGTGTGCCTGACTGTTATTGGGTACCTCCTCGCGGGGGTAGCCCTTTAGCAGTCGGGCCGGCGCACCCTGGGCAACGGCAGAATGTGCATCAGTCGTCGGCTCGCGCTGGCGGCCCATGCCATTCTGACGGCCGAGAATCTGACACCATCGTCGCTCCGGGCCCCCTCTGCTCTATCAGAGGGCTCCCCTGGAGCGGCAAGGACAGGGCCTTCGGAGTCCCGTCCGCCCTGTCACACATCGTAACCCCTGTGGGATTCCTCCCCAGGGACCGAGGGTCTTGTCGACAACGTCCGGACTGCGAGGAGTCAACCTCTATAAAAAATCCCCAATTCCACACGCTGGGAAACCGTGGCGTGTGGATGCTCTCCAGAGCGGCAGCAGGGCACAGCTGTCACTAGCGGCCCCGGTCCTACAGCGGTCACTGTAGGAAACGTTCAAAATGGTTGGTTCACGCACAGATGATATTCCCCGGGGGGGTCCCGTCCGCAAGGACGGGGAATCCCACACCACCCCGCAAGGGGTGGTCTGCCCCCAGTGTACGGGGGGGGCAAACCACCATTGTGCGCCTTGCGCACATCGGCTTGGCGACCCGGCTAGCCCCCGGCGCCGTGGGGTTTTGGGGCCCCACGGTGTTAAATGTGCTACCCAAGCACAGCGTGACTCGGACGACGTTTCGAGTGACGCGGGGAGCGATTCCGCTCCGGAGCCTGGCAAGGCCCGACGCAAGCGCGCGCGCGCCCTCTCCTCTCTCTCGGTCCAACTCTCGGACCTGGAGAGCAGCCAGGGGGAGGAGGAGGAAGCGCCGGCGGAGGCCCCGAAGCGAGGGAGAGGGCGGCCCCCCACCCACGGGGAGTACATCGGCCTGGGCAAGGCTCGCGCCGAGGCCCAGGCGGCCCGAAGGGAGGCCCTCGCTAAAGAGGCCTCCCTGACCCCCCCAGTTGTTCCCGCGCAGCAGAAGCGCGAAAGGGCCCCACCAAGTGCCCTGAGAGAAGCCCGAGCGGCGGCACCCGGCGAGATGACCTCCGCCGACCTCCACCAGAGGGTGGAGGAGAATGTGGGGGTTATCCTCGACGTTGCCGCCAGATCGGGCAACTTGAAGGGCACTTTCGTGAAGGCCCTCAAGGACGCGGCGGGGCTCCTTCAGGGGGCCCTGGAAGAGTTCGCTATGCGCACCCCTACAGAAGAGGGGCGCATCCTTTTCAAGGCGAACCGGTCCCTCCAGGCGGAGCTCCAGAGGGAGAAAGAAGACAAGGCGGCCGTCTTGGCCCAACTTCAAGAGCTCCGCCTTAAGGCGGGGCCGACAGGGACCGGTCCCAGGGCCCCCGCGCAGGAACCCGCGCAAGAGTTAAATAGACCCGCACTGGAGGAGCTGACGCGCTCAATCGTCGCCCAGTGCGGGTCCATCATGAACGCCCGGCTGGAGGCACTCGAGGAGCGCCTTCTACCGGCCAAACGGGTCCGTCCGCCGCTGGCAGCCGACGTCCAGGCTGCAGCGGCAAGCGCTGTCGCCCACACCGGGCCTCAGCCTCAGAAGGGTAAAGGGAAGGGGAAGGGGAAGGGCAAACCTTCTGCCCCCCGCCCAACCCCGACCCCCGCACCGACTGGGTCTTCCCCGCAGCCTGGACCGGCGGTCCCGGCTGCCAGCATGCCGCAGTCCAACCCGGATATACCACGTCACTGTAGGAACAGCTTAAAAAATGGATAGTGATAAAACGGTAGATATTCCCCGGGTGGGTCCCGTCCGTGAGGACGGGGAATCCCACACCATCCCGCAAGGGGTGGTCTGCCCCTGTGTTACGGGGGGGGCACACTTCCATTCGGCGCTCTGCGCCAACCGGCCTGACGATCCGGCTAGCCACCGGCGCCGTGGGGTTTTGGGGCCCCACGGTGTGAAATGCGCCACCCATACCGACGAAGCGCCGCCGAGTCCAGGGGAGGACGCCGCTGTCGCTGGAGAGTTCGCCTGGGCGGACGAGGTCTCCAGCGGCAGCGAGGCGATGGCGGGGGAATCTGGGGGCTCCACCTCGGAGACCTCCACCAAGGCCATGCGCCGTAAGAGGGCGCGCCCCCTGTCTGCTGTCGTGGCTCAGCTTCCTGAGCTCGACAGCAGCCAGGGAGAGGAGGATGCGCCTGCAGAGCCACCGCAGGCGCCTCCCAAACGGGGGAGAGGGCGGCCCCCGACGACGGGCGAATACATCGGCGTGGGCAAAGCCCGCGCCGAGGCCCAGGCCGCCCGAAGGG
>SJJU01070195.1:0-81054 GCA_012932125.1 Conopomorpha cramerella
TTGCCGTAGAACCGATGACCGTTCGGGAAAACGAGTTCTCGAGTGGAGACCGCGTCTCGGCAAACGGAGTGTAGGACGCCCTCAGGCAAGGTGGACTGATGATAACGCAAGATGGCTGGCAGAAGCTGGATGCGAGAAGCCGAAAACAGATCACAGTGGCGTGCAATTGGAGAGGCCTATGTCCAGCAGTGGACAAGTATGGGCTGATGATGATGATGATTTGATGGCACTTCCTATGTCACTAAAAGATCAATAAGGTAGAGTTGTTATATAGTACACAATGAACCTTAATGTCTAAAGATATTAATATGAGTTTCAACCTTAAGGGGGTAGACTAAATTCTTAACAGATTGTACATTTTTAAAATACTTATAATTGTATCGTACTTTATGGAAATTGGTTTGTGCGAGACACGACTGAAAATCATGCCAGGCCTGTGGAGGTACGTAGAATTGTTACCGTAGTTAAAAATAGAGACCATTTTGTACTCATACATACTCGTATATGGCTGTGTGTCGATTGTTTGAATCGTCAAACACCTAATCGATGTACAGTTCAATTATATTAAAAGGTTTTGATTAATTGACCGGTAAAATACACTCATAAGGAAAGATTCCGTGTCTCACGTAATTCAGTGTATAAATACCTTGCAATCGAGGAGAGATAATTGAGTAAAAGAAACTGTTTTTAACACAATTAAAAAGAAAGTCCTAAAGTACTGTTTTATTATTATTCAATATTACTTAGTATTCGATATTACTACTTTCAAAATTATACAGGGTCCAATTGAAAATGTAAGCGAAACTCGAAAAAGGCTATGATGCCAAAGAATTCTCCCACTATAACACCCTCTATTCAACGCCACTTCCCACAGGACTACTACCGCCCTACTATCTACCTACCACCACACTACTTATATAAATCGATGTTCCCTATTAAGAAAGTCGGATCTACAAAACGGAACATGTTCAGGAGAGAAGATAGAAGTTAGTTTTGGATATTAAAACTAAACTACTTCTGGTACATAGTTTACAACAGCTTATAATCTTTGGTATCTTTACGTGATGTAATATACGAATACGTTTATAGATCTTAATATCGCCAATCTAACGATGTAGAAAAGTACCTACATATTCCTAAAATTGCCCTACCGACATTTTTAATTGGGACCATCGAAGTATAGCAGTAGTCCGATAATTGTTGTTTTGTTAAATATACATAATTAACATATTTTATGTGTGTATTATACATATAAACGTTCCTCAAGAATCACTGTACTAAGGATTACCGTATTGGAATCCGTTCGTAGATTTTAAGATTTAAGCATACGTAGAGACAGACAGCGCTAGGCGACTTTGTTTAATACTATGTATTGATTGTAGTTTTGTGTATTTTAAGGGAATTATAATGAGGAATTTTCTTTGACGTTTTTATGGCAGATTTTCTGGCGGAAAACTGTCATGACTGTCAGTCATACTTTCCAAACAAAGTTTGACAGTAATGACAGTTATCCGCCCGAAAATGTGTTAGAAAAAAAACGTCAAGGAAAATTCCCCATTAATAGAAGGCACTATACAGGTACCTATTCCGATGATATACCAGGCTCAACAGTTAGTCAGTTGTATGTGAAATACGGAATAGATAGTTCCGATAGACCTGGGGGCCAAGTCTCCTCACTCCCAACACACTCGTAGTTGCATCGGTCTGGCATCGTAGCAAAAAATGTCGTGCATCGCCTTTTTACTACAGACGACAGTGTAACGAAAGTAACGAATCAGCGATGCATCGTTTGCGTAAAAAGAGAGTGCAGACTATCTATATACTTGTTTTGGTAGCAATATGATTTAATTTGATTAAAAAAAATGCTACATGAAACATGAAAATGCGGATGAAATTACGGTAAGTAACTAAACTAGGATATATATATAAATATAAAGAATTAAAATGTTTTAGTTAGTTAACTGTTGTCTATAACACCGTATAAATTGGATTTATGTTTAATTTTTTTGTAGTGCAACATACCTGTGTTATTTTACATACCTATAAAATCTACATAAAATATACATAAGTACCTTCCAATTGAACAAAAATCACTAATATAATGACACCACTCATATCAAGTTACAATATTTTCACGAACAAATTATAATTAAAACGTTGAATTAAAAACGTTGTCAAAAAAGGAAAAAAAATGTCACCTCTTCATATAAACTTAACCTATTAGCCGATTGCTATTGTTGGTAGGGTAAAAGTTGTAAGGTTCTATTCCAAAAAGTAACTCTGTACGGAAGGATTTACTTTTAAGGTTGTAGTGTCAACTGTTTGTCAAATACAGTGGCCAGTGGCACTTGACCTGAGTGGTGTGATACCCATAGTTGGAACAAAAAGACCCAATACAAAACATGCTGATTTTGTAATTTATGTTTTCTTTTATGTTAAGGTTCAATTCCATAAAATTACTAATTTTGTTTTGTGTCACGTTTGTTCTAACTGTGCGATATATTGGGTGGTGTAACGTGTTAGGAACGGATCGTTGTAAACTTATGTAATATTTTACTTTTTACAATTGACCGTACACAGGAATATTTCTTTACTTCCAGATGAAAACAGCAATAAAATCCCTGTCACAGTATGCAGCAAGACAAGAAACGTAATTGTAACAATACGAAGACAAGGAACCAAGGAAGTTCCCCCAGTGCATTTAAATATATCTAATAACGTTAAACCAAATCTAGAATTTTATAAATTACAGAAAATGCCTGAAATAATCTGCTGAAAACCAAAATGGCGGCTTCATACAAAAATTTAATCCACGTGAATTGATCCAAATTTTTTACTTTTTTGCTGCAGCTCTTCTATTTATTTCCTTCACACCATGATTTAAAATTACTATTTAACTACTTATATTAATAAACAATCTTTAATACACTCTATAGTTTCATTTCAGGTAACTATTTACTGGTTCTTTAACTTCATTATGTTTATTATTCATATTTACCTTTATTCGTCCTTTTAAATGGTACTTGTCATTTTCTTGCTCCTAGTCATCGCTCTTACAACTACTGGACTTCTAATGCTCCACATTTTACATCAAAACATTTCTGGCAACTAGATGTAGTCGGGAATAGGCGTGGCCAAACCAGTGATTGGCTAATTTGTAGTCGGTTGTCATTTACTCACGTTAAGGGCGCTCGTCATTGAACCACGAGCGCCCTGGCGAGCAGCATTATGCTTGTACTAGGATATATATTGCCAGAACGGTTTCGCAGCCATGTGATGTCTAGTAGTTTTTAGGTCGATGTTCTCTAGTAAATCGTATGAAGTGTACATTTCAGTTGATAATCAGTGAAATTGCAAGAAATGGGTACCTACCTACCTTCCGAATAGGCCTTCACTTTTTAACATGTACGTAATGATGACGATACTAGTGTGTATATATTTGACCATTACAGGACCCGCAGTACGGCGCGCTCCGATTATTCTACCCGAACCAGAACCCAGCCGCGGAGCTGCGCTCCAACATAGATCCGTACCTGGCCCACACACTGCAAAAGGTCTACGACGGAACCGATTACTTCTGGGGACTCAATCCCAAAATGGGTCAAACTTTGGACGTCTGGTTTGAAAAGCCGACTCTTGTTAAAAGGTAACGACATACTCCTTACTGAAATAAAAAAGTATCTTACCAATTTACTATCCTTTTGGACTTCAGAGATTATTATAGATTGATAGATTAAGCATAACCACGAGGTGTGTGTACCCTATAATGGCCATAGGTCCACCCCCTATTACGTAGAGTAACACGCTTGGTGGGCATTTTGTTAGCACGTGCCTCTGCCTACTCCGCTTTGGGATTAAAAGTCGTGAAGTGTATTTTTAGAAATTCTTAATCTATTATGTTGTTCGGTTCGAGTCCCAATAGCATGTACGTACCATAGTAATTTTCTCAGTTCTTGTACGCTACTACACATCGAGAGTAAAACCATGTTACCACAACGCGTGTGAACTCTTTCACGTTCGATCGCTTTCACATACGGTTTGTAACTGTTCTTCCTTTAAGTGTCAGTGGTATGAAAACATGAACAGAATGAAATATTCTAGTTCGTCTCATGAGTACCCTGCGATAGTACCTACACCGATCTACATGTTTTACATTTCTACTACTTATTACAACGTACGCTGTCTAATATGATTTATACCTACTACATAATGCGTGGTTACATTCGCGTTTACATGTTACTACGCACACATGCACGCATACTTACCTAATGGATTTTGTTTATGCTGCGTTTCAGCTTCTTGTTCCGGAGTGGGAATGTGGAGCACGTGTCCGATAAATTTTACGATGCGGTTGTGGAAGCGCTGCCAGCCAAATACGCAGAGTCCAAGACATATATCAAAGTGGGCACTTTCGATGAATTCGGGTTAGCTGAGGGAGAACTGAACAAGGACATGGGACCACTCGCAGCAATAAGAATACGAGTGATGAAGGATTCCAAAAACTGGATCATACTTAGTGAGGTAACTATCAAACCGTGTCTAATGATTCTGAAACGATATATCAAAAAGACAGGCGTTGTTTTTTCCTCTGAAAGGAAGAACAAAAGTAGTTGGTTAAATAATTTATTTTTTTGTGATAACAGTGGTTTTTCTATAGACTACAGAAAGTAGCAGTAGCAAGTTTCTAATGACGATATGGCATTTTCAGATAAAAATTAAGACGTTTGAGGACGCCAGATGACATCGGCCCCGTCCCCGGAAGCACCGCGCGGTGGACCGGAAGCCTTCGCCGCAGACGCCGCAAGGCAAAAACACCTCTATCCTTTAATACACAAATCCGTCATTCCTGGATACATAAATCCACTTCCAATGGCAATATCAACCACACATATATTTGCGGGAAATTATAACTACGTATTGCAGTAATTCTATTTAATAGTTTGAAAAATCAATTTTTCGTGGTTGACATTGTCCTGTTGGGCTATACTAATTTTGTGTCAGGTATAAAGGAATTGTATAGGAATTCTCTTCACTGATCTTGTTTACCTTCTGTAGGTACCTGTACATTGCATATTTTCAGTGATAAAGGATTTCTATTATTTATGAACCTGTATATTACCTACCTATGTAGGAATTTTAACTCTCATTGACCTCTGCTTTATGTAGGTATCCATTTACTTAGCTTAAATGTTTGGAGAGAGTCCAATATTTCAACTAATCTTGACTTAACTGTACATTATGGTGTGTTAACTGGGTGTGACTTTTCTTACATGTAGTAAAAGAAAATGATTCTGAACCAGTCCGCCCACAAACGTTTAACCCCCAGGCACAAGGAATATAGATACCACTTAATTTTTAACCTTTGTCCATTGAAATACAGGATAAAATCAACGAATTTCAAACAAACCTTCTGCCCCAGAACGTCCCGTCAGTTAGTTTCATGAAAATAACTGTCACCAAGTAAACGATTCACCAGGGAATGTTTCGCCCACAAATTTGTGTGCCTTTTTTGTAGTTAATAAATTTGTGGGCGGACCATACTACGGAGAGAGAACGTAGAGAACATACTACGTTTTGTACCGGCTATTTATTCAAATTCAATAACGCAAGTTTATTACCTACGTTTTAGGTATTCGGTGAAAAGTCATCCGCGCCAATAAATTTTAAATAGCTATCGATATAAAAACGGTAACTACACAATCTCATAAAATGTAAACATCGAATTACAGTAGATGCACTTACATGACACGTGTTGGCTTAGCTTAGCTTTGCGCCAAAAGAAAATAAGGCAATGAATACATAACAATAAATACATATGTCCTTAGATAGTTATTAAAGAAACGTTACAACGATAATTTTATATCCTTGTTCTGAAACTACACTCAATAAACGGTCTCGCTCTAATCGTGTTTGAGTAAATTAGACGAACTATGCTCAAGCGATACACGAGTACGCCTTGTTTCAGAATACGGGAGTACTGTATTAAGAGATGACGCTCACACTATTGCAGAGACTTGGGATGCCCATTGTATAGAACAACTCAGGATTCTTTTGCGCTAAAAATGTTCTCGCATTTCCAACACATACTAGCTGCCAACCCCGACTTTGCACGGATAGTCGACGAACCCTATGTAATGGGTTCACTAAGGTTTTTAAAACTTTATAACAAGGAATAATTTAGGATTCTATTGTAGTAATTCTATAGTAAGTAGTAGTTCGATATCTAATTGGGCCGATTTAAATTGGTATTTTTAATTCGGCCTGAGTTTCGGAGACTGTTCAATCGAAACAAACAAACAAGAACTTTCTATTTATAATCATCAATACCTACATACAATATTACAAAACAAATTCGCTTCTCGTTGTCTGTCCCTGTGTAGATTATGCTTAGAACTTTATAACTACGTAATGGATTTTCATACAGTTTTCTTAATAGATAGTGAATAAATGGTAGAGAAATACTGATAATATTCGAAGTTTACACTTAAACAGCGGGTGGCTTGGCTAGTATTAGTATAGGGAACATGTTGGCTCTTTGCTAACTAACTATTGTGAAGTCATTCATTAATACCAGCATTAGACACCATTAAGACGCGGACTCTCCAGTCAACTGTGTCTATTGCCTTAGCTAGCCTTATTCTTGTAGTATCCTCTTAAACTTATGTTCCTGTTTCTTTATTTATAAGTAGTTTAGAAATAATTTAATACTTATCTAATAATTATATCGTTGTAGATACTTCAATGATTTGGAAATAATAGATTTACGAATATATTATAGTACATATATGAATATAGTCTTGTGACATAATAGTCGTTCTTCTAAAAAAATTTTTTTCAGCACTAAATGATTGTTAGTGTAGATGATGCGCCTCATTAATGGTTGAGGTATAACTTTTCCGATGATATACCAAAATCAACTATTTTGCAGTACGGGAAATACTGAATAACCAGTTTCTGTAGACCAGCCCCCGTACCATGAGGTCTTATAGTAATATTGGTCTTGCTGTGTGACAGGGATAGCGCGCTATAAGTGATATAACAGCGTCACTGTCGCACAGCGAAAGTAATATTACTTCAAATCCCCATGGTACAGGGCCTGTAATAATTTTGGGATACAGAGTGTAAAAGGACCCCGAGTCTTAGAAATATTGTTGGGCTCGTATATATGAACAACTTTCGACAATGCGGGGAAAAGCAAAAAAAAATTGATCTCCGTACAAAATCTCATCTCCGTAGGCAAAAATTTTTCTGTTTTGTATGGAGATCGGGGTTCTTTTACACGCACATGTAGGTTTAGGTTAGAGGGTTTAAGACCATAATGTTATTTCCTAAATCGTGATATATATAAGACTTCGTGGAAACATTAAAAGCATTCTACGACCACTCTTCCCAAGACCATTTCATAGAAAAGAGCCTGATATGTTGCACATAGCAATGTGTGGACAATTTCAATTAAAACGTTTATAACATCATGAACAGGAACTTAATTTAATAGGACAATTTTATATCCTGACGGGATACACTATGGAGCTAAAGTTACTGGTCACACATAATTTTGTACACACATGACATCTAAATATTTCATTGCATGAGTAAAATAATTAAGAGACAATTTTTATTTACTGGAACCTATTTATTTGTCTTATTGTATTAAAATAAGGTACTTAACAACGTTCTAAGTGTAAGTTTATTAAATTACCCTTAAGATTTGCTCACGAGTGTACTTTGGAATTTGGTTAATTTAAAAAAAAACTTATTTTACATATATCCGACTTCGGTATCGAAAAGTAATTTTGCTATGTAAGTATGTAAGAAACTATATATACAACTACCAGTGGCAAAACTATGTAAGCTCCTTTCAGAATAACTTAGTACCAATTTAGATATCGACTATTTGCTAATATAATAACGCACCGGATAGATAGCATAATAATTAAAATATTTTAGTTATTAAAAACGGCTAACTTCGCCACTGATACCTATCTTTACAATTACTTATATTCAATTGACTATGAAATGTTTACTAAAAATTACTTAATCATAGAACTAAAAAGTTGCACACAAATATTTTGTCTAGTCAAATAATATAATTGTTACACAACCAATTCACTAGGAAATTCGGGTTATTTTAGTAAAATTCATACTTACGACTAGTTATTTAATAAAATTAGTGAAATTATTAACTTTCCGTTATACCATTTTATTGTCTACTACTTATTTAAATAAGTAGGTAAGTAATTTTTACTGCGTTTAAGTAACGTCTAGCACAAATAACTGTTTGTTATCATGTTAAAATTTGACGTTGGTAATGTTTATTTTTACTTAATTTAAAATGTGATAATTTGTTTAACGGGAATATTATATCTAAGAACTAGGATGTTAACTAAAAATATATATTTTTCTTCGCGTTATAACCAGGGGAAATAGAAAATCGATGATTAAACTTTTATGCGTCATAGGCCGTGTACGTGACACATGAGACAAGTGATTTTGAAGTCTATGGTATTCGGAATAAAATTCAAAATAATAAAACAATAAATATTGTCACCATGAAATAGTTCCATCTAGCTGTCAAAAGGTTTAAATATCTAGCTCTAGGATCTTTGGGTGCGTGGCTAAAAATCTACCACTCAATCGAGTCTTATTTCGATGGATAATGTTCCATATTAATCACAAAATATGCACAAGCAACTAAAACAAGGTACAGATGACAAGAAGTCACATTGAACATTCAGCTCTCAACGCCCTCACAGACAGACGTCGCTATAATATTATATACATACACACATATTATGTCGATATACTATGGTATATTTTCCTTAGTAATCTGCAAAATACCAAAGACGATATTGTGACGTTAACCAAATATGACTAAATATATAGGTGGCTTACTATACTATTACAGTTTATATATATTTTGGTATATTATTCATGTATTTATTTTAGGTACTTCTGTGACGGCCTTCAAACTCCCTATGATCCAAGGGGGACTGTACACAATACGTCGTTATAAGATGTCTATGTTGATGGTTAGGTAGATAGAAATAATCTCTTTTGCGCCCTGAACTAAATTAAATTTATAGAAATTAACCGTTTATGAAGGATGAACAATACAATTATTGCCCACTAAAAGAATATCCATTGTTGGTCGATTCTTTTTAAACGAAATCATTTTCGTATTCTTATTTCTTTCTTATTCCTTACGTTTAGAGTTTAACTGTACAATTATTGAACACCGGACAAAACAATTGTATGAATTAACCTAGTTGTGAAACTAGTGCAGAAAATGTTGATTTAATTAGATAGAGAAATATTTACTGGAAAAATATAGGCATCTATATTATACTTTTCTCTTAGGTCCAGGGGACCTAGTCTGCTTTTGCAAATAGTAGTTCTATCGTAATTTCTTTTTTATTTATCTATGTGAGGAAAATCAGGATGGATACTCCGTCGCTACTGAAACAGCGACAGGGTAGTGTCAGACTTCTCCCAACTCCTGTAATATCTTTGTTGTTGACGGCTGCACACTGCTGCTCTTGTTTCA
Source organism: Conopomorpha cramerella (assembly GCA_012932125.1). Taxonomy (NCBI): domain Eukaryota; kingdom Metazoa; phylum Arthropoda; class Insecta; order Lepidoptera; family Gracillariidae; genus Conopomorpha; species Conopomorpha cramerella. The sequence continues at coordinate 9,545 of SJJU01070195.1, forward strand.
CTTCATTCCAGCGTCACGCATGATGATAAAAAAATATGTAATGTTTTATTGTATGCCGTATTGTCGCGAGCTCCGAGCAAGAAATCCTTGATATGACTGGATAGATATCACTATTGACAGCAGTGAAAACGACGAGAGGAAAGGAATGCTAAATTAAACATATAATTTTATCTAAATTTCCGATTAAATTCCCGTGAAATTTCGGCTTTTAAATGTTATAGTTACTATTAAGGAAAATGCTCAAGGTAGAAGATTTATTCTAATAAAAACCACAACTACATAAATAATGTACATTACTATCGAACTGCTATTGCAATAGTAGACTAGACCTGCCAGTACTTCATTATCATCAGCCACATGACGTCCACTGCTGGACGAGGGCTTCCCCCAATGATCAATTGGGGTGAAATGCTTACTTATATATAAGATACTGAAATCATTATGCACACTGAACAAACCAACATCATCCAAGTCTTCTAGTAGGCATGTAGCTAGGTATTTATTTAAGTTTAGTTGAACTCGCCAAATGCGTATTAGGTAAATGTAGGCCGTACATAGGTAAGTTTCAATTTTAAAAACATAATCACAAATAAAATCAAATGAAATGAATACTAATCATATTTCGTAAGATTTCTATTTTCAAAATATCTAGTATTTGTTCTCTTATTCAATTTGTACGCCCTAAGAGTGTAAGTCTCTAAATATATAGAAATAAACATAAGAATTTAACAATTTTCAAAATAGACGGCGTTAGAAAACCTAAGCCAAACTAGGGAAATCGTGCGTATTACATCTCTTCATTGGAGGACTATTTACGAAAGGACATGAATCAAGTTGATCGATAGTACCGTACATAAAACTTGATTTCTCTTATCTAGGCAAATGCATAGATTTCACTCTACTACTTGGTTTTGCCCTCTAGTCACGGTAATTATTTTTGTTTGTTATCAGACAAAAGTAAACTCTGTTTGTATAGAAAATGGTTGACTTTCAATTTGCACCATTTTCGGCGGATGGTAATTTTAGGACACATTTCACATTTTGTAATATCGATCGGAACCACTGTGAATGGCAGACTGTGAAAAGGCTTTTCTTAAAACAAAATTAAATGATCACCGCCCAAGCCTTTCAATTAATTAAATTTGTGTAGTCATGGAAAGGTAGGTATATTTTTAATTAATAATTGAAGTCGCAAGGAGGTCTTCAAGTCGCGGGTGCATAATTAATAAGTGTGCTCCATCGTAAACCAACGTCGCTGCTTGACATCAGGCTGGATGGTGGTCAAACACTTGTTCATTGTGTTTAAAAAAAAGTTTGGCGTTTGACAGACTTTCCTACTGCAACAGCCACCTAATCGTCTCATTAAAATTGTAAAATGTATAACTTATGGAATTTCTAGTTATCACTGCTAATAATTATTTACATCTGAATAATTATTTTATGCTTATGTCTACTGTGTCTACTTTGGATGTAAAGACTATTTCAAACTAGACCTGTATATTTACTGTACTAGTTCTATAAAGTACATTAGTAACTTTTTCTATTAAAAATCTTATTCTTTGTAATACATTTGTATATAGTGCACTTATATAGTTAAACAGAAAATATAAATATATGCACTTGTAGTTATTTGTTATTACAATATATTATATTATGTTCGTAGGTATTCACTAACTAGTCAAGAATGGGAATAGACAAAGGGTTGAGTATTCAATGTATAATAGAGTTATGATGTTAAAGCTTACTTATTTACTCAAAAATTTATTTTTAAGTATAACATTTGTAATTAATTTAATGTAATATATCATATACTCAAGGGCATACTTCGTTATAAACTTGTCTCAACCAAAAAATATAGTATAATTAAATTAGTAATCCTGACTAATATTTATCTTAATCCAATCCTGTAATCAAAAAAAATGTATGAGAAAAATTCCGAATCGCACATAATTTTGTACCTAAGTAAAATAAAACTATTTTTTAAAGACAATGTAGTAACAAACATGAATGTCTTAAAGTATTGTTGTCTTTTATTCAATATTACTACGTTCAGAATTATACAATTTATTAAAGTTTCAAATATGACCCGGAATTTTTGCTCGCGAGTTTTCTACCACTTGATTACTTTTGTGTAAACTACTTGATACATAGAATTTGCAAGTTATTGTTAACCCATATTTTTTTATAATTAAAGTTATTATTTTGGTTAACTGGGTAAATAAATTATGTCCCTGAGTATATACATTTGATAAATAGGTACACATAGGTACCGAATCTTTCTAAAAAAATGTACCAAATATGTAAACTTATGTTAGATATTAAGGAGGTACATACTATATGTAAATGGGAATATGTGCGTGGAAAGATTCTAGTGGTGTTGTCAAATAGAAACGACGTCATCGAAGTAATGTCGTCCTTTTTGTATAGTTTTGAAAGAAAATTGTTCTTTAAGATCAAATGGACACACCCGTTTCGTGATTTTAACGAAGAAGTCATGTATTTGTGTATTTGATAAACTATTAGTGGAGTAATAAAGTTTGTATAATAAACTAGTTGAAAAATATGTAAGTAGTTGTTGCGATTGTAGATTACTCAGTTATGTTTGTCTTTGCAAACAGAATAGTAATAGGGCATATATCTACTACGCCAAATTAATTCGTTTTACCTTTTAAAATATAACAAAATCGTGTAAAACAAAGGTTTTAAACCTATAATAAATTATGTGGTTACAGAATAAAAGCGCATTTCAATTTCGAGTCGAAATTATTTATTGGTGGTTTCAATTCGTTCCCCGAAAAAGCTTACACTGAGATGACATAATGTTAAGTCATGTTGAATTACAGTTTTCTGCTCTCCCCAAGGAGAACGGTAAGGAAAGAAGAGTGAAGTGAAAATGCCGTTTTTCTACTACGGATAACATTGATTTTTTTTATTAAAATACAATTTTATTTCATGACAGTAATGTCAACACTCGCAGTCAGTATAAAATGATCTACATACGTGTACCTCAGACCAAACACAACTAAACTTACAGCCGCGTACCACCATCGGCCTGTTTTTTTCCCACCAAAGTGTACGGAAAATGATGTACTTTTGGATCCAAACTGTCACTTTTACTACTAATTTGACAGTTTGGATCCAGATTTATCCTGATACAAAAATATTGTCTCTTTCACTCTTGCATGTTTTTAATATCGTTGTCTCGTTTTATTCCAAACGTCAGTTTAAGATTGCAAGTATAGTTGTTTTGGTCTGAGAGTTGTACCCATTACTAAGTTACTGGGATGTCAAAAAGCTTTTGAAGCGCTTGGCAAAAGTGTGACGGGTCCGTTCTATTCAGAATATCTGGCTTTATTGCGGATTCGTTGACGATGGTCATTAAATAGACACTTGTTGAATGTAGCTGAGAGTTCTATTGACATAAAATGTAGTAAGTATAGCCCGGTCCGATCAAGAAATTAGTTTTTTTTAGCGGTGCCTCTTTCAAAACGTTATTATTTTCTGGTAATGCACATATTAGAAAAAAATAGGTTCTTGGTTATTATTCAAGAAAGTGACTTCCGGGTGTAAAGTGAAAGAGGTATTTACTTCATCACGAACTTTAATCCTAACCCGATTTTTTTACAATTACCTTGATTCTGTCAGGATTTGTGAGTATTGTTGCACAATAGCAAATAAAAACATCCAACATCCCTTAGTTGTTACATTTTATTCATATCATAACCCACAACCTGTCGAACCTATTAAATTCGTGGTACGATTAAGGCTTTGAATGGTGCGGCAGAGGGCGTGGCTCCCTCCACGTGGTCCATCGAGGGCAGGGGCTCCCCGGGCGCAGGAAGGAAGGTGAACCTCTGAAGCATGTTGGTGGTGAAGATGAAGATGTTGCACTTTGCCAACACGTCGCCCACGCACCGATGCTTGCACATCCCAAACGGGAAGTAGTGGTCAGGCACACAGATCTTGCCGTCCACGTGGAACCGCTCCGGCTTGAAGGAGTATGGTTCCGGGTAGTAAGTCTCGTCCATCAGAATGTTCGTGAAGTTGTTCACGACCATCGTGTCCTGGAACAGTCGGCGCAGTTCAAGTATCAATCACCTATACTTAACTTTGAAATTTGATATGAAGAGCGAATAACGGGCACATGGGCAACGGGAAATAAAAAAATGATGAGGAAATTCGATAAAGTCAAGTCTACGATACCAAACAACTTAGGTACCCAAAGGGATCCGAATTTAGCGAAACTTGCCACTTTATATGAAGAGGTAAATATTTTTTCATGTTTAACATAGTTTTTCTAGGAGAATGTTGTGTTGTTTCGCAAACATTTTTAATTTGACCTTTATAAAAATGGTTAAGTAAAATCCCAACAACTTGAATCACTTAATGGTTTTTTTCAGTAACACAGCGTTTTACATGCTTTGCAGGTCTTTATTCTAAAATTGAGAAAACTATAACGTGTGGGATTCGAACCCATACTTTCTAGGCTAGAAGACGTAAGCAACCAACCATTACTTTAAGTGAGAAGACATGGATCATATTTTCCAGTACGAATTAAATAGCATCAACAATATTTTGCTCAGCCGTATCTTATGTCTAGCTACCCATATGCCTATCACATAGTGTACAGTCATAGGTATATTTATACGTTTCCGTCAATATGTAAGTGTGTTTAGCGCACGTTCCTTTCGCTCATAAACTAAGCCGATCGGCAAAAAACCATAGGTAAATTACGCAAGAAGAATCGCGTGCAACGCACAGGATACACAAATAAAGTACATTAAGTGCACACAAAAGTGGAAAAATTCGCATAAAAAGGCAGTGCAATCGTGACGCTACGGTCAACGTTCAGATTCATACCGCAAAGATCCGTGGTTCAAATATTACGGCGAGATAAAGTCTTTACACTTAGAACGTTACCTTTCGAATATTGTTGATGTTGATAAAAATATTTGTACAAACAGTGCTTGCAATCTTGTATTTGAGGCGTATACACTTGAATTTATTTAATTAGCACTTTAACACTAAACTTGTGACTTTTTCTTTAAGGCTATGGATATCATGTTAGGAAAAATATAAACCACAGGGATTATACAACTAAAATAAAAATTACAGTATGTATCAAAGTCGTATATCGAGTTCTTATTTCATAAAATCTTTCGCTAAGATTTAAGTAGGTACACGGAATTAGCAAAAAAAATATGGTGAAAGTCAAAGACGGAGGATAAAACAGTTACACAGTTATAAGGTTGGGCACTTCTTTGAAACATTACGAACCGAATTACCACCCGTAATCCTTGACATCTAGAAGATTTTGAGATCTGACGAAAAGATCACAAAGACTTCCACGAGGTACGTTGTTTGTCATATCTTGGTAGAATTTGTAGTTTATTTCCAAAGACCATAATAAAAATAACATTTTGGAGTTATCGCCATTTGAAGCCCTATTTTATCTATGTTATGAGACGAGGCATTAATAACGCAGACCATTCATTCAAAACTCTTATTGAATAAACGAAAGAAAGGATCATATAGACCATTAAGAAAAATCGAACGTCAGCAATATTTTACTTAGCTGAATGGTGAAACTTATGTCTATGGAAATAAGGTAGATGCAATATATTTCTTAGTTTGTGTCTATGTGTGTGACTGTGGTTAGTGCACACTGTTTTCGCCCGTATGCTATGCTTAGTCTTTTGCCACTGCCTGTACCTACAATTCGCTTATAGCTGTTGAGATTTTCGTTAACAGTGTACTAAAGCTGTTCTAACTTTATGAAAACCACGGTTTTACCTTTGGTATGTCATATCCGGCTATCTGGGTATCCTTCTGCGCTCTGTGCGGCACTCCAAACGTCCTGCCCATAAAATGGCGTATACACTCAAGCACCAGCCCTTCGTTGTACGGCATGCTGAAATGTTCAAGGATCTTTGTTCAATGTTCAAGGAGGTGTTTGATTAACTGCGGTGTTTATTTCTGTATTGGTGACTATTCAACATATAAACACATTGTATTAATATCTATTACGAATGCTCTCTGTATACTCTTATAAGACCCAAAGGTAAAGGGTAAAAGCGGCCAAAATAGTAATAGGCGTCAACGTAACATAAATAATTATACTTAGTAATAGGGTATGAATTCCACATCGTTAATTCAACATCATCATCATTAGCCCATATTCATTCACTGCTGGACATAGGCCTACAATAACAATCCGTATAAAACAAAGTCGCCATTCTGTCTGTCCCTATGCTTATATCTTTAAAACTACGCAACGCATATTATGCGGTTTTCTATAATAGATGGAGTGGTTTTAGGAGAAGGCTAACACTGCTAATAATATATATTGTCACAACAACGTGCCAACGTGCCGGGTCAGATAGTCTGTTATATAAAACACCAAACAATAGTAGGTACATCAAATATCACTTATATGTTTGATGCAGTACAACATGACACAAGTGCCTTCTAAGAAAAATTGTATATGGTCTGTTACAAATTACTTGGAAAACACTACCAAGTGTTCCAGTTGCTTGTACATTTCTAGTAAAAGTTTGATACACAAAAATTATGTTGAACACTCATCGTAGATTATAAACATTTAAAATAATGTGTATTTGTATTTATTTTTTTGATTAAGCCTTTATCATTTTGGTCAATTAGGGACATGGTAAAACATGTTTTAAAATCGTTTTCCTTCGAAGAGTTTCCACTGAGTGCGTTTTGAAAACGGTTCAAATTTCGCTAAAATACCGTATGGCGAAACTGGCCTGTACCAAATCAATATGTTTTTTAAACAAATCACTATTTGTTAAGGTGTGAAGATTATGTTAATCCTTAATCCTTCCGGGGACACACCTTGCTATCGACGATGACATGGAACATTAAATCTGAATTTGAGTGTTCATCCACGAAAGTGTTGTTAACCAATTGAATACGTTACTCATTACATGCACTTATTTTAAAAAGCCCCTTTACATCATTTGATTTCTGAAGAATTATCTTTGATATTGCTGATATTGCAGTTTCAAAATAAAATCGCAGCAAAAAAATGATCAAACGCGCAAGCGTTATTTACAAGACGCCACCGAATAACTTCAAATTTGGCAGGAACTTAGCTTAGGTACCGCAGAGAAGAAACAAGAAAGGAATTCCTGAAGTTTTCAAGGGAACGGATGTTTCCGGGAAAAGTTGAAATGTAAAATTAATTTTGTAGTGCACATGTAAAAATCTTAACCGCGCTAGTTAGGGGCTGAATCTTTACATGTAGATAGGCACCTTAGGGATTGTACAGTTTAATTAGTACATGGTTTTGCGAAACTTTAACACGACCGGGAATAAACAGAAAATAACTTTTATATGTAAAAATTAAAACATTGAAAAAATTCAATCGCTCGTCCAAATAATATGATTTTTGGTACACTATAAATTAACTATAAACAAAAAGTTAATATTTTGATAATTTAACAGTATAACTTATAAACTATAACTACGCGGATAAAGTCGCGGGTCCTAGGCTACTACCCACCTAGTATTGTATTCATTACGATTAGTAATACCTTTTGATTGAAAATATTTGGTACTTACTTTGGTCGGTCATCCAGATTCGGCATCCTGTCTTTTCCCACAACGTTGTCTATTTCAGCTTGTGCCTTTCTCTGTATTTCTGGATATCTTAACATGTAAGAAAAACAAAAACTCATACTTTTACTCGTTGTCTCCGTTCCCGCCATGAACAAATCCATACACATGGCTATTAACTGACCCTCTGAATATGTATTTACCTCACCATTCTCCCGCAGAATTCTAATATAAGTATCCATCAAATCTTTGTCTTCGCCGTTCAATTCGAAGTTGGATTTGTGCCTTGCCAACTCTGCTCTTAAAAATTTCCAAAGACGTTCATGTGTTTTTACAAATTCTGTGTAACCAGACATTGTCGGAGCCACGAATCTGAGCACTGGAAAGTGGCTGAAGGCTGTTCCAACCATGTCGACAGCGGCGAACAGGTCAAACAACAACGACTGGAGTACCATCATTTCTGGATCGCTGGGATGGTAGCGCAGGCCAGCCATCATCATCCATAATGTGTTCAAAATGTAAGTATTAAAAAAGTTATGCATGTGAAGTACTGCTCCTTTACCGCCATTCTTGTTCATGGTCACCTTGACGTCGTGGACCATGTGCATGGCCTCTGTCGTGGCTATCTGACCCATGCCCTCGCGTCCGAATCCATATTCCTTTAGAGTACGAAATAAGAATTTTCGATGTTCTTTCCACAGTTCACCGTCAGTAAGTAACACGCCAAGGCTTTCACCCCATGTTCTGGTTCGGTAAAAAATACCTTTGGGTCTTCCATCGAGGTCTTCGTTGCTCAGCACTTCCCTGTTAGCTTCTAGACTGTTCACAATTACAATTTTATCTTGTCCTATTTTCAAGCCTAGGACTGGACCATCTTTGCAATATTTATTCGATAACTCTTTGACAGCTTTGTAGAGGTAGCCAGTTTTCTTGCGGAGCTTGTTGACTTCTCTCGCGCATCCTAGAATGGGGACCCATTTAGGGCCTGGCGGAAACCGCCGCGGTTTCAGGGTGTCCACGTACAGCAGCAAACAGACTACTAACACGATGACTAGCACAGCCAACCACATCTGAGATAAAAATAAATAAAACTAATTAAGCATATAATAATTCATAGTTCACCATACCCTATTAATAGTTGCCCACTTTAAACGCAATAAATGCTGGGTGCCGTACACCTATTGATAATTTTCTTTCATTTAATTTCATTTCTTCCCAACGAAAAGCAAATTTGAATCCATCAAATCGACTTCTCACTCTGCTGACTATATCGTGTTCATATTTCTTGATCTATAAGACTGAAATATACAATGATGTCTTTTTCCATTGTAAATCTGTTTAATATTCCATTTACTTGCTATCATGAACACTGCGCAAGAGTTGAAATAGCACATGGCAGCCAGTTACGACCGCGTTACGTAGAGAACCATGTGCATATACAACACTGCACGCGCAATTTGGTTTGCTCTACTAACAACGAAATCCAAACCGCACCACGACATAGGAAATATCATAACGTTCTGGTTTCGGTGTAATTCTATCTGTATAGGTTGATAGGTCCGCCGAGACCGGCTGCCGCCGCTGCCGGCGTGTTACGCGCGCATCGCGTGCTCAACTTTTCACCGATATTTACTCACCCGCTGCACTGCACTGTTTAATCCAAATCTTTCCGAACAATTCGATACGAAAATTACACAGCACTGTTATTGAAAAGGTACATACAAAATTTCTACTAAAAGGGTGCTATCTCTACAAAAAAATACGCTCGTTCTTGGGCGTCTTGTCAAAGTGAATGAACACCCTCATTTATTGTCATGTGAACCAGCCTGCTCCGTAATGAGCCAAGGGTTCGCACAGGGCTATAATACAGGAGACACGGGTCATAATTCATTGTGGACTGATTGCTGCCGACAATAAGTGTACAATACTATAATTTTAAAGGAAAATTCGCGAATACATGCAACATTTGCGACAAGGATTCTCTATGCAGGTGCGAGGTAAATGGATAAATTACCTTGTAGGATAGTCCGGGTTTGCGTGCGCAAGCTTTCACTGTGCCCGCTAGTCGGAAGTGCGCGCGGTATATGCCGACCCCCCTCCACCTACTCACACCTACTACTTGAACCCCGTACTAAGTTTACCTCTGAGTTTAATTTGTTTTTCTAGTCATTAGGTTAAACATTGAAAAACATTTTATTTACCGACCCCCCGGTTAGCTCTAGGTCTGAGAAATAAATTGTACGTGGATTATGTTTTCCCGTGTTTCTCGTTGACCTTCTACTACTCGCCAATGGGGTAAGACCGCGGGATATCAATTTGTTTGAATTCTTTTCAATGTCAGATAATTTTCATTAGTTACGCTTCTTAGATCTACTGTAGGATTTCAGTTATGAAATATTGTAGTGTTTAGGTACTTATCTACATTTTTCAAACAATTGTTTTTGTAGGTATGTCTGCGCATAATGTCCTCATTTATGGACCGATTTTGATGATTCTTATTTGTTAGAAAGAAGAAGATATACCTTTTTTATCATGAGGTAATCCGTTACGGATACCCCGCCGCTAACGGGGACATCGGTCTGGTTATGTGGGACTCGCACCCACAAAACCCTACGGAGACCACTCGTGCGTTTTTGCCGGGGCCCGAGAAACAGCCTGAGTTACTATATTCTGAGCCACCAGGAGATATACCAAGATGACTAAGGATGATTCTTCCAGGACAAAAATAGTTTGTTTAGGTTGTAATTTCTTAATTTCGCTGTAGTACTTATAAAAGGCGATTACGTCCCTTCGAAGGTTCTCCTCGAATTTTATAGAATATTATCAGGTCCAGGTATTCATATCATGGGATCTTTCCTTGCCGATTTTATTGTTTTGGCTTGTGTGGCTATCACCGCGGTTACGGCCGTTAGACCCCGGAACCTCTAAGGTGAATTTCGTTTAGTGGTAACTCGGGGTACGAAATAAATCTCATGATGTTAGCTCAACCGGCACTGCTGCCGGGTTTCGAAATCATACCTTTATGTAACTGAAGCGAATTAAAGGAGATGAAGGACGTTTATTTTTAACTGACAATTATAAAAGATTTTGGGTTAAATCGATGAGTTTTCTTCGGTGGACTCTAAGCCGGTTCGCCCACGAGCGTTTTTTCTGTCGATAGATGTCATCAAGTGTAGAAAAGGAGATATTCTAAAGATTGTCCTTTTTAAAAGAAAAATTTTTTGTGTAGGTAATTCCTTAATTTAGTTGTACGCACTAGGTACTCAGGTAGTCATCCTTGCGTTTTCCGAACGTTCTCTTGTACATACTATTTATCTAGCATAATATTTTCAGATCCTGGTTTCCTACCGTGAGAACTTCCTTGGGTTATTTCGTTTACAACAATCAGAGAATTATTAAAATCGGCCTACGAGAGAGAAAGTGATCCGCGAACACACGTAAAAAATCGTTGCGAAGTATTTTTTCACATGTCCTGCAATGTCTACCTACACTCGGAAATTGGTAAACGATTCACTTTGGAAGGAGCGCCGCCGTCACGCCATTGAAAAAAAATGTTCCTCTCACATTTTGGAACCAAGGACCCTGATAATTCACTTAAAATCAACATAAGTAACCCGAGAAACATATTCTAGTTAGTCTGTTGTGTCCCGGATACGGATTGTCGTAATTCATCGGATCCATGAATATTAGAACCGGAAAAATATTTGCCTAAGTACTTATATACGTAGGTACCTATGAAACAATGCAATCACAAAGCACTCGAAAATTATGAACCGTAACGAAACACTAACACGTCGATTGACCACAATATTATATTCAAAGGTAGGTAGGTACATTCCCACTTACATACCTACATATTAAAATACGTGCGGTACAGTCGACATCAATTTTTCTCAGACTAGAGGACGGCCCGCGATTTCACTCGCGTAGTTTCAGGTTTTTTACCTCGGTTTGAGTATTAATGTATTTATTTAGTGTTATTATTCTAGGTGCAGACCGTGAATGTGCCCATAGCCCAAGCGTTTCGCGGTGTTACCCGCAGTATATGTTCCGTACCGCTCCTAATTTTCTATCTTATCAATCGCCAAATTTCCTTAAAATCCATGCACCAGGCTGATGATGATCCCGTTCCTGTGGGAATTTGGGGATAAAATATATCCCATGTCCTATTCCCGATTTATATTTATCCCCAATAAAGTTTTACCACAATCTATTCGATAGTTTTTGCGTGAAAGACTAACAAACTTTCGTATTTATATTACTATAGGACTAGATTAACTAATGGAATTCATGAAATGGTGTCTGGATGGATGATTAAGGTGATAGTGTTCCGCCATGATCCTGAAAATGGAACACCCTAATCCTTACATATACATCATTCTGGAAGACAAGCGCTCTATACACGTTTTCTATGTATACATATAAACAACGTGTACCTTACCAACGGCGGCTGTAGTTTGTCGACTAAAATATGTACTTGCAATCTATGAAGAAGAAATTAAATGGGAGGTTGTGGGTTCTACCGGTTAATACCAACCTAGTGCCCGAACTTATGTACGCCTTTATGGTGAAGGAAAACGTCGAGATGAAACCCGTTAACGGCGATAGGCTCACTCCCCATCACGTTGGGTTAATTAAATACGTTTGGTGAACCTTGCGGATTTTCTTAGCAGGTGCTACTAACCAGGGATGATGGGCGTTTTGCTTGTGCCTTTACTGAGGACTTCCGAAAGATGGCTGGCATAAGCTGCTTGATTGAATGATTTAATCTAAATATACGTATAAAAGGAGAAGCCGACTGATTGACTCACTGACTTATCAACGCACAACCCAAAAGGCTAAACTTAGGCACTTGAAATTTGGAACGGACATAGCTTAGGTACCGTAGGGGTGCACAAAGAAAGGAATTCCAGAAATTCGTACGGGAACGGAAATTAACGGGAAAATACTTTTGTCTTAAATCTAAGCCGCTCTAGTTATACGCGTGAGATTTGGGATGCAGGTACTACGCGAATGTAATCGCGGGGTGTCCACTAGGATTAAATAGAAGCCAGCGTTTGGTACAGCAAAACCTTAAATATATACCATATAGGATGGCCAGAAAGCCTTGAAGAAAACAGGTATTGCAAACCTACTAATTACTGTTTTGTGTATTAGATAGCAGCTAGATAACACTAATTCATACATAAATACATACACTTCACGCCTCTCTCCCAGAGGGGTGGGCAGAGACTACAGATCTCCATTTGTCCCGGTCCTGACATACCCCTTTCGTTTCATCTACATTCATACATTTTTTCATACATGACCTCCGGTTTCGAGTACTTTTCACGCCACCTTCGGCCAGGACATCACTAATCTGGTCAACATATGTCCTTCTGGGGCGACCTCTACTCACCCGGCCCATTACATCACCCAAACCATACCCATAACACTAATTCATGTGTTACATTTCTTGTCAAGGGTTATATTTTGTAAATAGATGTTCTCGTTCACAGATTCCCACAGTTAATATATAAAAATAATCAGAACTATCTATATAGGAACCTCGACGGCGTTACGCGGTATTTATCGCGATTCCATGTGAATTCCGGGATAAATTATAATCTACTAGCTGACCTGGCAAACGTTGTTTTACCAATATACTTTATAGCCTATGTGTTATTCTAGTTTATAAGCTACAATACTGCCAAGTTTCATCAAAATCCGTCAAGTACTTTCTGCGTGAAAGAAGGATAATCATCATCCATCCATCTAAACTTTCGCATGTATAATATTAAGTAGGATTAGTTGACCTGGCAAACGTTGTTTTGCCAATATAAATAACAGTATTATCTGCTGTTATGTTATTTTTATCACTATGAACAAGCGTTTGACCACCATCTTGTCTGATGTTAAGCAGCGATATGGTCTACGATGGAGCACACTTGTTCATTAGGTACCAATTCACCCGCGACTTAAAGACCTTCAGACTGTACTTGTGTGTTGTTATGTGCATGTATTATACATAAAACCTTCCTCAAGAATCACTTTACCTACTAAAGAAAATTTCGATATTCGTTGCGTTGTTTTAAAGATCTACATATAGTAGACTACATAGAGACAGACTTACGATATGTAACGATCGAAATATAATGTTTTTCAACATTGACTTTCTTTTAAATTTACGTTTGTTAAGTTGGACGTTTATCCATACCAACAAATTTTCTCGTGTAGGTATAAGTAAAGTAATATTGGTAGGATCAATTTAAAAAAAGACGGTAGTGTTTCACTACGGCAGTGTTTGACTGTACCCACGAGCATTTTAACTGTACGCTCGGAATTCTAACTCCAACTCTGCGTTACTCTTTCATATCGATTTTCCCATCCAATGTCCATACGTTCGGGAATTGGGAATAACGCTAAAAGGGACTTACGTCTTTTATACTAAGTGCTTGTCAAATCAATTCGAGTAAAGTAATTTTGGAAAACTTCCCCGTACTGCCTCCCAATGTGTACAGGCGGCTAAAAAAGTGACCTATCAGTTTTAATGACACTTCGTGTGTATGAAATGAAATGCTTTTATTTTCCATCATTATTAAGTGCTATTACATAGAGATATATGGTAGTATAACACAAAGCTTGATGAAAGTTATTAATGATTTTAAAAGCAAATGTAAACGTTCCCGTATAACTTGAAAAAAAAACCGACGTCAATCAGTACAATATTAAAATAGACTTTTGTGGTTTTCTCATGGATGAGATTATCGGAACTGAACCAAATTAAGATGGGACCCGAAAAGGGGTTTTATGCGGGAAGCGATGAGATGCAAATGGCTTTTTTTCTCATTTTCAAAATTAATTTTTCGCTGCAATTTTTGTGTTAATGTGGTGGAATTAGTGTAATAATGTGCTGATGAAAAATTGTGTAGTGAGAGTGAGAAGTAAAGGAGAGGGCTCGTATTTGATAAATTTTTCGTGTAATGTTCCATACAGCATTGAAATATCAAATAGGTACTTATCCATTAAATAAACCGTCACGTTTTAATGAGATTTTGACACGACTTGACTACTTTATCAATAGACTGTGACAATGACACCGACTACGAGTATATATCGTTTTTATAGCATTATTGTACACAAAGAGTTAATACTTGACTAATAGCAAATGGGCCCAAGCCCGAGACTAAATGAAACAAAGAAGAAAGAAAGAGATAGGACCTAATAGGAAGCAGAAGCTAAAATTTACCAAGTCAAAAGTTTTTAGTTAACAAACATAAAAAATACCCTCGATTAGGAACCTCCTCTTTTATGGAGACTTTCGTGGTTTTATCATGGATGGCATTGTCAGGACTGAACCAAGTTTACATACATACATACATTATACAATCTACTATGTAGACTGAACATTAAATTAACGACTTCCATGCATTTTCTACAGTTTACATAGGATATCAGAGACATCAAAGAGGAACCAAATAACACCATTTTAAAAAAAAACCTCTACAGCATATAAATTAGCGCGTTATAGTTTCTTATTTAAATTAATAAAAGTGTTGTAACCTTAGTTAGAG
The DNA here is from genome assembly GCA_012932125.1 of Conopomorpha cramerella. Taxonomy (NCBI): domain Eukaryota; kingdom Metazoa; phylum Arthropoda; class Insecta; order Lepidoptera; family Gracillariidae; genus Conopomorpha; species Conopomorpha cramerella. Next base: position 24,679 of record SJJU01070195.1, read on the forward strand.
GCTCCGGATCCTGCAGACAAACTGTGTAAACTGTTGCGGGACTCAGAATAACATTTTATCTGTTTTGTAAGGTATTAAAAATAAATTATAAAAAATCATCAAAATCGGATCAGAAAGTCCAAAGGTTTTGTGGAAAGTCCTCCAGTTTTGAAGAAACACCCCCCCCCCTTTTTTTTAAGTTGTTTAAAAATTACATTTTGCTGAACCTTCGTGTCTAACGATAGTTATATCAAGTTCTATCTTAGGGTGGAAAGGTTACAGTACAGTATCTTACCTAGTGGGAAATTGGATTTCTCCGTAATACTGAGACTGTTGTCGACGAAATCTCTAGATATCCAATTATAGCTGTGTTCCATGTCAACAACAGCTATTTAATATAAATATATATAAGCGGGGTAGGCAGAGGCACGTGCTAAGCAAATACCCATGGTTCACCAAGTGTATTTAACCCAACGTGACAGGGGGTGAGCCCATCGCCGTTAGGGTTCACACACCTTGTGGTTTGCGGGTTTCTTTAAGATGTTGTCCTTCACCGTGCGAGCGTTGCGTTACGTACATGGTCCTGAAAAGAGTCCTATTGGTACACGTCCAGTAGCTGGACTCGAACTCGTGACCTCCCGATTGCAAGTCAACTATCCCACCAACTGGACCACAGACGTTCCTATTACTTTACCTATTATTTTTCTTGGTAAATACTAAAGACCTTTCAGGAGCGAAGCGGAATCGTGGGGGAAAAAATGAAATGAATGTGTTGCAGCTTAATAATGAAGACCCTCTATCATAGACGATAACATTAAATCACTAAATATGTTGTGATACGCAAATCTGATTCAAAAGTGACAAAATTCGGTTTTTATTTAGTACTAGCTGACCCGGCTGTTCTTGTGCAATACATTATACTATTTGTATACTATATTAACAGTGTTTCCCTGCTATTATATGAATGCACTATACATATAAACCTTCCTCTAAAATCACTATTAAAAAAAAATACACTTCACGCCTTTAATCCCAAAGAGGGGTAGGCAGAGGCACTTGCTAAAGCAAGTACCCACGGTTCACCAAGCGTATTTAACCCCACGTGACAGGGGGTGAGCCCATCGCCGTTATAGGGTTCACACACTTGTGGTGTGCGGGTTTCATCACGATGTTGTCCTTCACCGTACGAGCGTGGCGTTGCGTACATAGGCTCTGAAAAAGAGTCCCATTGGTACACGTCCAGTAGCCGGACTCGAACCCGAGACCTCCCGGTTACAAGTCAAGTGTCCGACCAACTGGACCACAGACGCTATAATACATATATTAAAGTAAACTTCAAATCCCGTTGCGTAGTTTTAAAGGTCTGAGCATGCATAGAGACAGACAGCGTAAGGCAACTTTGTTTTATAATATTTTGTTTCATACATCGTAAAAAAAAAGTTGATTTTTGTTTTAACCGACTTAACAAAAAAAATGGAAGAGGTCCTCATATCGTCGGTTTTTTGTGGTTCAGTTCCCGTTTGGTGGTTCAGTTCCGACAATAGCACCATCAGAAAACCACAAATGTCTTAATTACTGGTTGAAGTCAGTCTTTTTGCTTTGACTTATATAATTAAAACACATTATGTACTTACTTAAGTGAAAACATGGGATGGCATCAAAGTCCTTTGATCACGGACTTTGATGCCTTGAGGGCAAATAAAAAATATATTCATGTGTGAATAAAACTCGCCCCATTTTGTTTGGCAATTTTTCTCTTGCAGAGGAGCAAATCTTGTCTGTATTTATATTTCGAATCCAATTCAAATAATCATAGCGTCATTAATTTTGTTTTTGGCTATATCAATAGTGCTCGCAAAGTCGCCTCCCGCTGTCAATCCCTATGTATGCTTAGATATTTAAAACTACGCAACAGATTTGCTATTACATATTGTACAATACATTAAAAGCAGAGAATTATTGTATTGGTTTTGTAAACGTTTACCGGGCCAGATTTTTAATTCACAACACAAAATGCAAAGATTCATCTTGGAATGGCCATTGTTTGTTGAGCACGGAGTAAACGACCAGAGTCCGTTCCACAGCACAGGTCCAATAAATTCTCCAGATATGTTTACTTTCTATTTATCTAATCAAGGTGCAATGATTTACTCCGCCTACAATATCTACGTTAGAGTAAGCAAATGAAATGCATAGAATTTGCCGGCCGCGCTCACTGATTAGTCGGGAGTATTTGTTCGCTTTTAAATAATCATCAACATACTTTTCATAATCTTCAACATTATGATTGAATGTGTTTCTTCTAAAATGTTATACAATACGCAGTTTCTCTTAGTCCTCTGTGATAAGAACGTACTCGACTGATTTGTTTAATATCGATACATAACTTACATAATGTTTGTAGAGTAAATAGCTGTGACCGTGTGGTTCTGCCAGCGCCCATGTCGCCTATAGCAGGGCTGTTAACCTATACTGCAAGCGAGCCATTTAAAACCTCACGACTGTGTAGCTAAGCGCACTTCTCAGCAATGAAACTAGCAGGTTGTAACAAAATACTTGAAGTATTTCCATGTTCAGTTTCGCAGTTATTTACTAACTTTCAATCGGAAAGTAAAATCACGTGGAAAATTCAATGATGCCTAATGCTGTGTGTTTCTGACGGGCGCGTCCTGTTAGCACATGGGCCGGGAACCCGATGCTTCCGCTGCACAGCAGCCATGTCAAAGAGATAAACGTAACGAGTTTGAAATATCTGCAACAGCGTTGATTTCCTAGAGCCTAGAAACTAGTTATACCAGGACGCAAAGCCAGGTATAGGTTACTATAAAAACTTACTTTTGGCTGTTAGGCAAACCTGTTTTCTGACCTTGGGCCTCAGACAGATTGCCTATCCAATATTTAACAACAGAGTAACCCTTGGGTTACCAACCTTGTTATTACAGCACTGAATTAGGTTCTTTTTTCTTACTCTGTCTGGACTAAGTATCTGCCTACCCACAAACCAGTTTTTGTTCTTAATATGGTAGTCAGCTAAAGTTGTAGGTGTTGGTAACAAATTCATCTATAGTCAAATGGTAAACAACAATCCTGAATAAATGATTCAGAAGCTATTGAAAAATAATCTCGTATAAGTTATGATACTGTTCTTGTTTTAATTTTGTAGTCCACACATAGGTCTTATTTTATAATGTATTTGTGGTTAAACTGGACTTATTTTTGTAGTCTATTTACAATTATTGCGTCCCATATCCCCACGTTATAGAATGATAGTTCTCACTTTTGGGAAGGTATTTTAATCGCTTTGTCCGTTAGATTCGTAGATGCAGACGGAAAGGCATTAGCATCTAAACTTACAGCGGTTCTTTATTTAAAACACCGACTGCCAAAAAGATAGATTAGGAGTTAAGTACTAAAACTATTTATCGTTAGTCTTGAAAACCGAAGGAGAATGAACCCGAAAGTGTGCCGCGAATAATTGCCAGGTCCATTTCCCACAGGGAACCCCGGAAGCGGGTCCACTGTCACGGGCGTATGAATGGCGCGCCACGGACGGCTGCGCGCGCGCCGGCACACCGCGCTAACGGTCAGTCTAGCCGCAAACTACTAGCAAAACGTATCATAAAGAAACAAAAAAACCAACCAAAAATCGCTTATAAAATATGGAGTCATTTATTATTTATTCTTAACTACGGAGAATATTGGATTGTTTTGCTGCTTCTGCACGTCTTTCCGATTTGCACATATTGTTTTACTTATTTTACGGATTTGGCAACTCAGAATTGCTTGCGCGCCTTGTGGGTGGCGGGACTGATGACCTTAAAAAAACTCCTGACCGTGGCTAAATGTGTAAAGCCTGAGAAGATACTATTTTTAAAACAAGCAGTTCACTAATTACACAGCTAAATTATCAGTGGTAGGTAGGTAGTCAGATTTATAAACCTGGCGTGCAGTCCGTTGAGGTAGATACTCTAGACAGAGCAGGAAAATCATAGAATGACTCATTTTATTTAGACTTTATTTCTGTCAGGGCAGCGCGGGTCACTCACATTTTGGTGACCAATCTTTTCGATACAATATTTTACCTTGTTTTTGCGAAGTCTTTGTGTCTTGGTAATCAGTTCGCACACATGCACATGTTTCAACATTTGCAAAAATATAACACCGTTTTACATATAAAATCAGAGTTGTCAATTTCGGAACGTTTATGCTATTTGGAAACATTATAGGTATACTAGCTGTCCCGGCAAACATTTGTTTTGCCGTAATTAGTTACCCCGTGTATTGGAAGAAATACAACTGGTAGAAGTTTAAAAAATAGATAGTAGCTGATTCTCAGACCTACTGAATACGCATATAAAATTTGGTAAAAATCGGTCAAGCCGTTTCGGAGGAGTATGGCAACGAAAACTGTGACACGAGAATTTTATATATTAGAAGATTTATGTCTTATTCTTAGGAGGTAGTAGGTACCTCTGCATTATCTTTGTTATCCTTATATTCAATATCAAATAAAAGTGCGAACGGAGGCAAATGAGATGTGATTTATTTCACTAGGTACCGTAAATACCTCTTTTATACGAAGTGTAAGGTGGATCGATCAATTTACACTCTTAGTAGCTCCCCGAGGGACTGTAGTGCAATCTTATTTGTGTCCATTCGTTCTTTGCACCAATTGACGGAAATTTGCTCACTCCTTTGTGAGTATCAGCCTTTTATATTATGTTTCCGATTCAATATAGTCTTTGGTTTTCGTTCAGAGAAAACATTAGAAGTGCAAACGGATTTACAAAAACGAAAACGTTTAGGTCTCTGTTCAAAAATGTATATAAAACTGTAACTTATATAAAGTTTCGATATTTAAACCTTTTAAAATTATCAACCATTATCCACCTTGAGCATTTTCCATTTGCTTCTTATATCATAGAAGTTCAATACCTTGCAAATGAAAAATGCTCTAAATTAAAAAAATGCCCTTAAGTTTTAACAAGGTTTTCTATCAAAGATCTTTATCTTAATGTTTCTTCTAAGATTACTTACTCTATCATCTATCAAATGTTAGATATGTCACTAATCCATTACTCTGGTGGTGCACGTGTGCGCAGTGCTGGATTACGACAGAAATATTCATGTAGGATACCTTACAGTAGGCGGAGGCAGTTACTGAAGGGTTTGCTGTTCACAGTTCTCCTGAAGTATAAAAAGATTGATTGAATATATTTTGAGCGGCTGCGGCATCAGTGGCCACTTCTATTCGGTAGGACGTGGCTTCGTATCCAGCTGATGTAGGTTCTGAAGGGTTATGTTCTCAAAAAAGGTTGTAAATATAGGTACATGAAACCTTCGTTCGCAGGATGCTTTTAATTTCAACACAGAAACCTACTGGTTGGCTACTTGTCTATCTATCTATGTATTAATTGTTATACATTTTACACTACGATGGACGTTAATAATATTATTCGCTTGCTCAAATATATTTCAATAGGTCAACTCAAAAAATATGGAAAATCGATCCAACTTTTTAAGATAATGCTTTCATTCCACATCTCTCTTTTTGGGTCGGTGGTTAGAAGGTGAACGCATGTTTTTGGGATGGCTGTGGTCAGCTTACAAAATCGACTGGCATCGTATCCTCGTACGTAGTAATAGTGCCGTCAGAATACACGCAAACTCACAACTCACTACTCGGTCGGTTCATCTTCAATCCAGGATCAGGCGTGTGTGAAAGAGAAAGAAAAGGGAGAAAGGAGCGTCCGTTATCTCTGTTTCTTTTTCACGTATCGAGGACGAAGGCGAATACGGAGACGTGGGAGGGGTGCGGCGCGGTGGCGCGGCGCAGGGGTGTCCGCGTCCCGCCGCCGTTGCCGAATTGACGGCGCGGTCGACGCCGCCGCCACCGCCGTCGCCGTGTTGTGCGAGCGAGCGAGCGCGCCGAGTCGAGTAGCTAGTCGTGCGCGTGCCGTGGAGGCCGCTTCGCGCGTTTTGTGTTCGCGATAGATCATCGGCACATGTAAATGCAATAATGGATGTCCTGCCGAGCGGTAACCTATTCCGCGAGCTGCAGGACGTGACGGACACCGGCTACTTTGAATGGAAATTTTCATTTGAGGATTACTGGCAACAGGTAAGTGATTCACGCTTTGCGCTGACTGTGTCCGACAGGAATGCAAGCGAACGAGCAAAGCGCATTATTGTTAACAGTTTTGAGTTTCTGTCAGTGGCGGGTGGCTGAGACGGCGCTTGCGTGATACTTGTGCCCTCGCGGTCGATTCCTAATGTTTCTTAACCTAACCAGACAAACCTTTGACATGCTACCTGCCACCCATCACAATATCTGAGCTTACTATTACTCGTATAAATTACTGGGTATCGGTATCTGTATTTATTATTAATCGTCCTGTTTTGTTACAACACCCCTTGTTTTCGTATATTATAAAAGCTGAGCGATGTTTTACATGTAGGTAGGTGCTTTATGCCTTCAGCACGTGCAATAGCAACGAGCTTCCTGAAGTTTACACTAGTGGTTCAAACCTAAAACATTCACGCCATGACTAAAAATAGGACTCTCTAGCCGATCCAGCGAAATAAGTAAGTAGATTTATATTAAAGAGCTCTGTGGCATCAATTGTAAATGTATTTTGAGGGTAGTGCCTACCTACTTGTAAAATAAATGTGTGCTTGAACCTGTAGCTTTCTAATAAGAATGAGAAAACGTAAAGGGAAAGACGACAAACTATACCTACATATTCGTGCAGTTTTCTATCAATGTTAATAGTTATATTCTTATAAAAGATGCTAATTCTTATAGATAATTCTTATAGATAAGCTCTTTCTGAGAGTAGGCAAGATGACATGAAAAATTGGTCTTCACAGAGTTTCACACACTATTTTCCATAAGTATGCTCACTCCCATTAATTTGTTTACCAACATTAACAGTTTTAAGCGAGTCGATGAATTTCTGACGTTGAATCTGTTGCTTATTGATTGATTTTGATTAAACTTTACAATACAGATATATTTCACAGTACAATCCTCGTACAAGGGCCGTCTCTCGTACGACTCGTACCTACTTAAGTTAGTGAAGTAATCACAATAAACAACAATGCAATTACACTATCGGGGAATATAAAATAGCAAGCAAACTCCGAGAATCGGCTATCAGGCGACTGCTGACAAGTGCCTACCTACCCACGTAAAAGAATGAAGATAAAATAAAATACGTACTGATAACATGGAAATGTTTTGCGAACGCCGTATTTGTTTTGAGTTTCACCGGCAATTTTGTGTATCATATTACAATAACACTACTGAGCCGGTTACAGGTATTGTGGCGGCTACGGTAAGTTGGACTGGGCCAATCTAATCTAACCCACCTTGTAAGTATACTTTGTACGAAATGACGTGCCAAAATAAAAAATGTCAGTTGGAAATTGCATTTCCCACGATGGCCTGGTAGGAATGATAATTCGGAACGCTGACATTGCTTTCGTTATCAATAGATAAATTAATCTAGAAGCGAAAATTGCACTCAGCAAAGTGCGCCCTACACATGTTGCCTGAATTTTTTGTGCACATTTTTATCTACCGGTACACGTTACCCTAATTCTTTGCTCTTCAACTCGTTATGCATCTACAGCTATACAAGCATCGATTATGACATGTCTTTTGGTATTCTATAGTGTTCGGGGATAAATTAATATTGTTGTTGGAAAGAAATGCTAGCTGAAGACAAAACTATATGCTGCCGGACTGCTGACTGCTGCAAAAGCAATAAATACTATATCAATAAGGTCGAATACCTCAACTCCAACACCAATTCTCCGAGAGAGAAAATGTTATTAGCAGCAGAATAATCTTAAAATAAAAGTAAATGCCCTGCAATTTACATTATATCCTCGAAATCATTATTCATAGTGATTCATCGTTGATTCATGATTATAGATGTGAGTTTATGGACATTTTATGAATTTCCTGAACAATATGTGCGCTACTATGTAGTACCTAGAAATAAAAATATATCCGTGCTGATCGGACTAACAAACGTGAAACAAATCTCAATATGTCACAATATAATGAATGGATACAAATAGTAGCGTAAATAAACAATATATGACCCAAAAACAAATATTATCATTAAAAAAAGATATCGTTATCTATCACACTGGACAGTACTCGCAATGACTCTGCAAACACTAGGTAAAGGTATCAGAGCATATAAAATTACCCTAGAAAAGACGCACTGGTGAGAACTTCTGATTCTTCCAAACAATGCGTACTTATTTATAGCAATGCGTTTTCCGAGAACAGGAAGATCTCGTCTATCTTAGACGGTAAAAAATAGTACATTAAATGATGTGGGAAATTTACGTGGCATCAAGCATCAATAAATACATAGTATAAAACAAAGTCGCCTCCCGCTGTCTGTCCCCTATGTATGCTTAGATATTTAAAACTACACAACGAATGTTGATGTGGGTTTCTTAAGTAGATAGAGTGATTTTTGAGGAATGTTTATATGTGTAATACACGTATAGAATAGCAGAGAAACGGTGTTAAATGTAAAAATGTATATTGGAAAACAGACGTCTGCGAAAATAAAAACAATTTTGTTATGGCTAAAATTATGATATTTTATTATACTTGTTCGTTCATATTCATTTTCTTAAAAACTCTAACAATATGACAGTCTTAACAAACATTGAGTTTATTATAGTGATAATGGTAGCGTAACCAACCACAGATTATAGCGGTGACAGACCCACTTCCATCTTGACTGATTGACCACCGATTACAAGCTAGGATTGGAGAGTTTCATAGCCAAACACGGTAATTTCCTACTTGTCCTATGAAAAATGAGAAGCATAATTCTTCTTTAAAAATGTACCTCGTTATTTCGCGACAAAACTTAGATTACTTACTTTTAATGGTACCAATTATTGGACAAGGAGAGGGAAAAAACGTCGAGTGGTAACTCGAATGAACGGCAGCTTTCAACGCTATGTAGGTATTATAAAAGTTGGTAAAGAATTTATCAATTCTTTCATAAACAATCTGCACCGGTTTGGGGCGTACTTAAATATATATCTAATACTTCTAACTGATTTTTTCCGAAACATAGATCGTTGAAGGTTGCCGTTCATTAGAGAAATACTGGATGCCAAAAATAATTATTGGACAATGAGATAGCCTCTGTCACAGACAGCCCCATTTACCCCCTTACCAATAACCGCGTTGTTACTTACACGTAGTTTATTATTAAAACTGGTTAATTGACATACAACTGACACGATAAGCTGACCTTGGAGTAGGTATCTTCGAAATAGTTATTCCGCCATTATTAGTAAAGGCCCTGAAATAGCTAAAACGTCCCGCCTGCGGCTGAATTCTAAGCTCTTACATGCATATACTACACTCCCGTTTCCCAAAGGGTTAGACAGATATCATGGACCTCCACTTTTCACAATCGTGCCGAATATTCTTCGCCGCTTCTACATCTCAATGCTCGTCGGTTTCGGGTACTCAGTACGCTGCCGGCCTCCTTAAGGACATCGCGATCTGAGCAAGGAATGTCCTTGGACGACTCCGTCTCACACGGACACATTCTTGTAGATCCCTTTCGGTATCCTACATTCGTCCATTCCGTCCATCCTCTTTCCCGAACATCGAAACATGCCATTTTCAACCTTTGCCACTACATCTTCACACTATTGTGTATTCTGTCCTAGCTGATAGTACAGTGTAAATATCAAAGTATCGACCGGCCGGCGTCGGCGGCTGCGGTGAGCTATTCAATAACAGAGACGTGATACATTCTAACCTATTCGCAATGATTCGTGCCAAAGGGGAATTAGTAGAATTCTCGGGTTCTATGACGGCCTTGGTTTCGCAAAGCCGTCTCGAGGCGTTCGTGACCACCCCACGTTGGCGAAGGCTTAAATCTATTCAACTGAGAACAATAATTACTCGGCACAATAAATAAAAATATAATTCTGCAGGTTTTCGCCTCGGATTATTTTTGTAAGGGTATGCATTACATCTCGGTGGGTAATTATCGCGTCTAAATAATCTAAATATATGCGTCTATCACATGAAATTAGTTTTCGCTCGGCTTCGATGATTCGTTTAGTGTTTGAAGCCGCAAAATTTCGTGAATTAGTTCTCCCTCCCTCCTTACTAGGATGCACTGTAAAAGATATAGTGGATCGTAATAGTGTATCGCAATACGTGCGTTTTGGCTGTATGCTGTTAAGCCTTATTGTTTTATTGTATATAAATAAATAATTGCATTTAATATTCAGAAATAATACATTCAATATTCAGTACATGTAATTAAAATAAACCCATTTATTATTTAGAAAACTAAAATCTAAACTATCGTAAGAGCATTTTGATTATTATGATCAGGTCACATTTCAATACATATTTATGATTATTTTTCAAAGGCGTTAAAATAGTAGATTACGATGAGTTTACGAATACGATGTTAAATGTGTAATACGTATATTACGTTATATTGTTATTATTGATAATAGTTATATTTCAACAATATTAATACCATTTGACCTTACTGTCGAAATCAATTTTAGTCGTGCTTGACTGGTAACGGAAGGAAAACCGACGAATAATAAGAGTTGTACCGTGTCGTACATATTTCGATATTAGTCAGCGTTATGTATGGCTGACGCATATAATATGTATACTTATACATAAAAAATAATGGCTTCACCGATTTCGTTAATTCATTCTTTGTTGTGTTTGTTATTAAAACAAAATGAGAAAACTATAAGAACCTGCTAAATTGTCAATATTTATAATTGGGACGGAACAACATCCTAACGGCCCGTTTAAAATATAATAAAGAAATACACATCACGCCTATTCATTTTAAAGCTGGGTATGCAATGCAATGGCACTTGCCACGCAAATGCCCCAGGTACATTAAGCGTGTTTAACCCAACGCCTTTATTGGGTTCACACACCTCGTGTGATGTGCGTGATTCATCACGGCGTTGTCCTTCACCGTGTGTCGAGCGTTGCGTAGCGTACTCTGAAAAAGAGGCCCTAGTACACGACTAGTCCGGCAGGACTCGAATCCACAACAGGTACAATAATAAGCCACAGATTAGGCATTTCGTGCATCATCATCATCAGCTCACATTTGTCCACTGCATAGCTAACTGTTTTTTTGTTTGTTTTAGGCCTTGTTATAGGTAACATCGTTTAACCACTACGACTACTAACACTTATGACGCTTTCTTGGTAGAAATACATCTAATGTTATTATGAGTACCTTCTAGCCTAGAACGAGACAATCTGAATAACTTTAAAGGAAAACAGAATTGACCTCAACCAGTAAAATTTGACAGTTTTATGGTTTTCTCCTGAATGCCATTGTTGGAACTGAACCAAATATAAATTAGCGGAAAGAACTACCTTTCAGATTTATAAAAAGAAATATCTAAATCGTTTCGCCCAGTCAAAACTTGAGATAACAAACTAAAAGAAACAACTTTAAAACAGATCGGTGAATGAACAATACATATTGAAGAAATTTCTATATGTAATAACCAAACGTAAATTATTGCACAGTAAAGTTTTCACATGAGCAGCATCTTACTAGTAGAATAAGAGTACACTGCTGTGGTGACGTGGCGGTATGCAATCTGCATCCCAAGACCAACTGCATTGAATTCCGATACCGAGACGAACATTGCTACTTGTATTAAATGTCTTCGCGGACCGAAGGACTTCGGATTGCAAAACGAACGTCTTTTACATTATATTTTCATATTCCGTGTCAGTGGTTAATAATAAAAAGTAATAAAATAATAATAAAAGAAAGGTATTCGTTTCATAGTTTCTATTGCGGTTTCGATGGACATATAAATAGGTATTAAAAGTAGGTGACTAGATCGTCGCATAATCATACCTTTCCTTTATCTTAGATCGTGAGGAAATTCATTTGGTATCATTGGATTTCCGTTTTTAAACGGAAAATTTTTGGGACGTTTTTAATATTTAATCCAACTCACGTCCTTGTTTCTGTAAACTACCCTGGATTTGCAGATGGACATTTGTGTAGAGACATTGATTACCAGTAGCTAACCTAACCTAACAATGGTTTCAGTAAAGAAATTATTCTATAAACAAGGTCTTAGTGCAATAAAAGCAGAAACTTTTTTGTTTGAAATAGAAGACTACATACCAAGAATAATTCGCGGAGCTCTACAAAATCTCTCCCTGTCAATCCGCATAGGTATAGAGAAAATATGCTACATCAATATTAAAACATAGTCGCTTCCCGTAGTCTGTCCCTATGTATGCTTACATTTTTAAAACTACACAAAGAATTTTGATGCGGTTTTCCTTCATTTAAATCTCTCTAATCTTAAATTTATAATAGCAGAGAACAGTTTAATGTATGTACATTATTATGTACATTGTCAAAATAATGTTTGAAGGGTCAGCTAATCATGTAAAAAGCTAAATGTAAATGAAATTGTATTTGATAAATTGATTAGGATTGCTTATTATAATAGAAAAATACAAATTAAAGTACGTATTTGTATTAGTCTCTAGCACACACAATGCAGGGTTTTACACCTAGTCTGGTGTCTTGTTACCGTATGTGAAATGTCCACCGATAGTATTAGTTATTAAACAACCGCCTCGATACACTTGCCCTCATCGCATTGTAAGCGGAGCAAGGAGGTGTCGTGACGCCCTGCAGTGGCCCCAGGTAGCCCGCTACACTCCCAGCCAACTATGCCGTTAATTACCATTTAACCACCATCGACGGAAGTTCAATAATTGTAACTCTTTACCATGCAATTAGATAGATCGCTCGCACCATCTGTAGGGAACTAAACTAGTATTTTTGTTTTAAATTTTTTCTTTGATTACGTACCAACTTTCATTCACTCAATACTGTCTTTTGGTAACACGTCAACAGTCATCCGGGTACATTGTACGAGAAATTAATCTCAATCGAATTAACTTGGTCCTACCATTTGACCTTTCTCGGCGCAGTCTCTGTGAACAAATTAAAGGCACACTTTACATTTCTTTCAAGTACATTTTTCACATACCAACACTTTTGAGATAATAAGGTATTAGTAAAACTCTAAAACGCTGTAGTGTCCCGCGTCCAGGTAGCCTGAGAATAGTAGATGTCTGACAGTGCCGCCGTATCCGTAGTCAATGGTCCTGGTGACTCCGTTGCGGTGGACCTTGAAGGTGTAGTGTGGGTACAGCTCGCTGACGGCGTGCAGCTCCACGTGGCCGGCGTACTCTCCGTCGCGGCTCATCACGTGCTCGTAGTCTCGCGCCGTGGCGACACTCCCGTACGACCGATCGCCGATTATGAAGTCCTTGTAGCGCTTCCAGTCGGCAACTATTCTGCGCACGACACTCAGACGTATCTCCCGGTGCATATCTTGGTTACCATACAGGCAGTACGACACCGATCGGAACATGCAGTTTCCATCGCCACGAATGGACACGATTCGATAAGCCATGCGATCGATTTTCAGTTTCTCACACTGTCATCTACAACCCTAGCGCACTTGTCAAAGGGCATGTCAGTGGACGTAAATAAAGGCATGTCAAATAAAACGTAAACACAAAAAAACTTGTTGTGGTAAAAATGTTACGAGACGATTTGGTTCAACAAGTCCACGTTACAATAGAAGCACTCGGAAAGGTAAAGCTGCGGTATTATTGGCATTCGTGCAATCAACGGATTTGGGTATGAAAATATGGCAGAAATTTAATTCTGTGTGTTTAAACCGCCTGTCATTTACACTGATGACATTCGTTTGGAAACATGCAGTTGCAGTGATGTGCTCTGGTGTACGATTTATTAAAGGATCGATTACGGAACGCAGTTCAATACAATGATCAGAATGTAAACGCATTTCATCGTCAATACACGCGCAGCGCTGAGCCTTCTGTGTAAATGAGGATTCCATAATAATAAGGAATTCCAATTTGTGCCGTGGATGATGTAACGAATTGAAAATAAGGAACCGACTGTGAATAATTTATGAATTCATAATGTTATCAACAAGTCTGGTCAAAGACCGCTTTATGTTGGTCTAGGAACCGAGCAAACTTTGTAGCTCAAACAATCACATTATTTCTAATTGTTTTATTACGTAAGTACCCACTTCAACAACATTTGTATAATTATTTATTTATCAATAAAGGGTTTTTAATGTATGTTGTTGTGAACTATTCCTTCACCTAATAACAATGATAGAGAAAATATCACTACTTAGTACCTATTACCTATTTATATTTTTTCACGAAAATACTACTATGTATTTTGACGGAACTTGGGAACTTTGGAACGGGAGATAGGTATTATAATAATCTATATATATAAAACAGAGACGGGTTTGTTACAACACTTATAACTCGAGAACGATTCAACGAATGAAATCGCGGGGCGTCCACTAGTATGAGATGAATTAACCAGGCCGAATACCGTGAGGTCTTATAGAATATTATTATCATTGTGTGACAGGGATAGCGCTAGACGAGTGACATATTATCACTCACTGTCACACAGCGTCAACAATATTACTTTAAGGTCTCATGTCCTGGAATAAGAATTATTTCTAGGGTTTTCTAATACGGGAACTGAGTAGACAGATGTTGAGATCGCGGGGCCCAACTAGCATGTTCCGGAACAAGATTGATTTCTTTGGTCACCCTTCCCGGTTTGTTACGTTGATCCAGCGGCGTGTAGGAGTGCAGCCCACGCCGTCACAGCATCTCACTGACCGGGGCCTATGCCCCCCGGATTGTGGTGGCCACTGTGGCAGACGTGAGCGGTTAAATTAGTCCCTGACGAATGCATTATTACTGCTGTATGCCAAGTATTACCGACGGACTGCTTCACCACAATGAGTGACATTGAGTGACATATAGGTACAAGTAGGTACGTACGGTAACATGCTATGCCTATTGTACAAGACCTCCTTCTTACGTGTTATCATAAATCACAACGTAAATATATCAACATGTGTTATGGATTCGAATAGCAAGGTTTTTGCCAATTCCATATAGTAAAAATGGGGCTAAACAAAACTGCCGGGTGAATATTAAGAACTCGAAATCATTGAAAGAATTGCTGAATTATTTATTAACTGTTGTTTGTTTATCTTTGGCCAGATTTCGCATTTTCACCCTAAAGTCTGAACATGGTAACTACATTGTTTTCAAATTCTACACGAGTTATTAATGTTCGCGTTATTCAGATAAATCAATTTGTTCCTATTCACCGGACAGTTTCGATTCGCCCCATTTTACTGTACCTACTCACTAATATATTAATTCGGTTTATGACGTCAAAATCGTAGGAGTTGTTGACAACGATCATTTGAAATTCGCAGTGTGGCTCTCTGTTAGACATACCTAGTGAGTCGCGATGTTAGATAACACCTTAGCCGGTGATTGACCTGAAGATGGTATACGCGGTCGGTCAATGTCACGATGAATAAAACAGTGAATTACTTTCACTCCATTCAACAATCAGACGCCGAACAGACATACTTACTACTACGTCACAACAGGTTACCGAAACGGATTGGTTCCATCAAATTGTTAGACTTTTTAAACGACTTCCAAAAATCTCTTATATGCTTTTTTAGGCTTGTTCTCGGATAAATTACTTGTTTATGAACCGATTTTTGTTGGCAAGGAAATATGTCTTAGGCGAGCCCATGAAAAGGAAATCAGGGTTGTAAAATCGAGTGCAAAATTTGAAAAATCGGTTTTTTTTTTAATATTTTGTCTTCAAAATATTTTTACCAGCCTATGACGAAGATATTGTCTTATTGTTTGAATACAATGTAGAAGAGTTCACGGGGCGTGGAATTTGCAATGAATAAACCTGAATGCCATCACCCGTCTCATACAATTGCTAATTGTGGAAGGTGACAGAAGTCAGATGGTAGATAATATCCAAGTGAGACTTTGTCGCGAGACTTGTGTTTGACCGTATGTCGTGAATGGTGATTTAGACACTAGATAATCACGAGACACTACAAAGCCACTTACAATCATGTTGAACTTCTTTCTTTCTAGTATTTTACACATACACATAGGTACGTCACGCCCGTTCCCGAGGTGTAGGCCAAGATCATGGACTTACACTTGTCACGATCCTGCCAAATCGCTTTAGCACCTTCTACATCCATCTCGAATTAAAGAAAATTCTCTATTGATAACATATATGGTATGGTGAAACACATGGTGGTCTATAGAAAATTCAGTATGAATGAATGAATACGCTCTTTATTGCACACTGTACATTACAAATGTAAATTAAAATACCATGGAATAATTGCAAAAGGCGACCTTATCGCTCATAGCGATTTCTTCCAGGTAACCTAATTCAGTATCTTTTTCCCAGTATTTTTCCTACCACTTTCTGAAAAACTTTACCGATGACATAAAGATTAGAGCACATTCATATTTAATATTAGAGCACAATAATATTATTAGGTACACAAGAACGCAATTAGAGCGCAACATCTACAGCTGAAACACAATGTGGTCGTAGCCTAATGTTCAGCAATAGAACGAAAGCCACAACAAACAGTGCTCCGCTAGTGTCGAGATCCCCTAAATTCCCAACGAAACTGACATTTAATTGCAGCAGCTCGCAGCGGCAGTGTGGGCTCTTGCACTGGACCACGCGGGATTACGCGAGGCTTACGGGTGTGCCGTTTTGGTGCAATTAATTATGCGACAGTAATACAGTTAAATAGGTATCAATGATCAAAAAAAATCATTTTTCTTTTTTTGCATCATGTGATTGAAATTGGTCGTCCTTTCAACGTTTGCAACTTTGTATTACGTTTTACTCAGACATAGTTTAGATAAGTTGCCGGTGAAACGAAGAGGTATTTCGTGAAGGAGGCCGGTATGTCAACAACGTAACGTTGAAAGCGATATCTTAATGGTACCTACAATCAGCGCCCATTATCGTTTGCTTACAATTGGGCTGCGTCAGACGCAGTAATGTACTTAGGTGACACAAATTCCGTTCATACTCCTTTTTACCTGTCAAAGAAAAGTGGTCTGCCGTTTCGCTACATCATTATACACAACCACCGGACGGACGCACCACGGTTTCACCTGCGTGTTTCCTGTCCCCTTTAAGAAACTTCTCCGCAAAGCAGTAGCCTGTACCATCGTAGATAGATAGAATTGTTAAGGTCTCTCTATTCATTAATCTATTTTTATCACAGACGAACATTCGTACTCCAATGTGCAGAACTTTTACCAAAGTAAATAGTAAGATGTAACTTGCGCGCGTTCTTAATCATTAAAATTAATTAGTACCTACCTATGATTATTAGTGTGGTTGTTATTTGATTCTGCTTTGAAGGACCGTTCGTGTAGACTCATTCAGGTGCGGTCAGTGTAATACAAAGTCGGGTCTTACAATTTCGGTGACCTCTCAATGAGCCAATTAGTTCATTAAACTAAACATTATACCGTACGCACGCGACCGGCTGGCTGGCGGCTGGCGGCTGGACACCCACTGTAATTAATGACCCACAGGCTGCCACAATTTGCGTCGACTCGCCTTACACTAATTAGGCAACAGAGGAAAGTACCAAGCGATTCATCTAAAACAGTATAAAAATCCTATGATATTTCACTGCAGTATCTCGAGTACTATCTACTCACAATTTGTAAGCAAATAATATACACATAAGATTATGTACATACGGTCCACGCTTCTCTTCCAGTCGTAGACAGAGACTGCAGACCTACATTTACCACATTCCTGACTTTTATCCTTTTCGCCTGATCCACGCTCATAAATCTGTTCCTACGTGCTCGCCGGTTTCGAGTTTTTTGTTGTACGCCTTCTTCAGTCAGAATATTTTATAATCTCGGCTTACGGTTGCGTATATTAAAAGGAGTATCTTCGTTCTTACGTTCAAAAATGGATCGTAAAACGTAAGATTAATTAATATTATTATAATGTATGTCAATGTGCCAGCAATCTGGCAAGACATCATGCGTGCACTCTATAATATGCATTCTGTTCCATCCATTTAGTTAGCACACTACGAAACTGTAACGAAGTAACTAATTTAGAACTTTGTATGTAATCTAATTTCATGAGAGCCGGCCATCATTGAAAGCAACACGCTGTGGACGCGTTTCAACGTACAATTTATGTAATAATTCTACTTATTCGTTTTATAACTCGGAAGTCGTATGAACTCGATAGTTCCCCATTTCGTAGAAAACCCCAACACAATCCATCAAATATTAAATAGTAGGGTAAAACGTATAATTATTGACCGGTGCATAGTGCTCGGCACACAAAATCATTATTTTTTTGTTGGTCTTACTCTTAACTGGCCTATATTCTTATACCGTAATTAGGTACATAATTTATTAAACATTCCAATGAGTGAACGGCAATTTGAGCAATCGCAGATAAATTCGCGGTGACGAATAACTTCGTTGGAATCACGCACCTATCTAGATAGGTTCCGGTTATGTAGCTATGAGTCAGCAATTGACGGTAGGTATACCTCTATTTTTACTAAAACGTAAACAATATCAGGCTGTATTATCGTAACCTTAAGGTATCGTAATCTATCACGCACCACGAGCGGCGGCGATAATCAAATCGATCGTAGTAAATCCTTGGAAAATAAGTCGAGTAATGAATGGGGGCCGGTCCCCCGGAGTCCCCGGGGCTCCGGGTCGGGTCAGCGGGACCGCGTGGCCCGCTGTCGCGTGACTGAGACGGGTCGATCGATCCCCCACTCTACGCCGAACGAGCCTCGACGGCTATGGCGTCATGCTCGCTGCTAATTTTTTACCAAAATAACTCCGATTCCTTTGGCTAGACAGATTCTTTGTATGGTCGGTCAGAAGACGCAAAGTGCTCAAACCAGCGTACTTGGTATGCATCGAACGCTGACAGCAATCTGAGTTTGAAGTGTACTCGCTCAAAATGTAGACATTAGTTATGCTCAGACATGTTCGCTATCCATTTTCATAAATGCAGTGTCTCCAACTTTCTCGCAAGTTTGTTTTGAGCTCTATACCGTCTGTCTCCGATACAAAGCACTTTGCGGCGGCGGTTACCTTTATTTATAGAGAAGGGGCGTTCATATTTTTTCAGACTTTTCTTTTAATGTCATAATATTTCAAAGCTTTTCTTCTTGGACAATTTCTCGGCGAAGCTCTCACAGAATATTATTGGAGTCATAGCTTCACTAATGCAAAAAATATTATTGTTCTATTCATTCAGGAAATGCCTTCGGACGTTCTCTTTAATTTAAAAAAAAACAGTTCAGAATAGATATTAATGGTAAATAAGTTCAGAATAGATATAAACATTGAATTGAACCATATATCTCGTTGTCTGATTTCCATAACACAAGTGCTTTAGCTACTTAACATGGGATGAAGGCAATGTGTGTGTTGTTGTAAAAATATTTAAAAAAAAAATATTCCCAACCAATATTCCAAAAACAATATAACCAATTCCATTCATCATAGAATCATTGGTACTTGTTTTCGGAATGTGTTCATAAAGTAGACTTCGTAATTAATATTGAAAGTATGCCCAACGGCCGTACGTACGAGGAAGCATGCTATATAAATAATGCTACACTGCATGATGCATACTGAACGAAAATGTCGTTGAGATTCAAACGTACAACCTACCTACTCATCTCGGGCCGCGAGCAACACTACGCCGGCGACCGTTAAAAGTGACGTAAGCGCCGGAATGCTGAATAACCTGTTCATATGCGAAAAGGTATCCTCGCAGTTCTCGAACACTACAGCGATCCTACAGCGGTAGGTGCTACGGACTGCTGGCGTCTCACGTCACTTTATGACTCGTACTCGATGTAAATACTTAATGAATTATCTATGCTGTGCACTAATACGTTTGATAGTAAATTTCACCGTGAATGAACGAGATATTTTTATAAGAGGGAAATCGTAGTGTCTTTGTAAAGTAGCGATATGTTGTTTTTTCGCAATAATGATCTGTTTGTAGGAGAACGAATCTGTTTAATTTAGTCTTGCACACTATATTCACGAGTGCATGTCGCTTTAGTTAAGTTACGAAGATATCTGGATGTCAGGGTGTATTGATAAACTATGAAGACATTGTGACAAATTCCTGAGAAGTCCTAGTCTCATTAAACATTATGTACCTAAAATAAGAAGTAGATACCTAATTATCTTTTTGCAAACAGACGTCAATGTTTAGACGAACGTCGGCAACGCGGACAGCGCCGCTAATTCATGAAAGAGAAACTGTCTCGTCTGGCTGCCCCATAGTGGTAATGCGCTTGCGCATTGTCTTTACGCACAATGGCTTGAAAACGGACCCGTTGATGCGCATTCCGGCAGACAATCAAACGTATTGTCAAGCTAACTACGTGACGGGAATCGCTTACAGGTGCGCGCTGTCGTGAGCTCCACACGCACATAATCATAGCGTTTTGTTCCGATAACAGTCTACGATATCAAATAATACATACATACGTTCTGCAATTTACTTACGTAAGACTTAGAAAAGAGCATTTTTTTTACGCTTACATCAAACCTAAATATACTTACATTGTTCAAATGCAAAACAATAGCTTCTCGGAATTCATGCAAAGCGCTACAATACTGATCCTACAGTATACATGCAGAAAAAGGTTAGAATACTAAATAGTTACGACTCCTTCCTTTTGCAAATCACATACTCCCACGGTACTGGATATTTGCAAATAAAAACTAAAAAGGAAGAAAAAAACGCAATTACCTACCTGTTGTACCTAAGTAGGTAATGTGTTTAAAATGAAATGCCAAAATCATTAAGCAATTTTTAACATCAGGTAAATACAGGTAAGTCAGTAGACACACGCGATTTAAACAAAAAGTAATAAGTGTTTTAACTGTCATTACACATTGACTGTAGTCAAGGTTTCGGCGTCATTCTAGCTAGCTTATTCACAGTAGCAACAAGTCCATAGTAGGACGAATTATGATATTGCGGTGACCTTGTTGAATACTTTTTAAGTCCTGTCATATGCCTACATTTGAACATCCTTGACAGCCGATACATATTACACTATCCTTATATTACCCCTGTAAAAGTTTATATTAATGTGTCTGTGTTTCTTTCACGCAAAAAGTACTAAATGATATTTCGTAAAGCGTTGCTTATTAACCCAGGCTATAATTTCACGGTTAATCTACACTTACGCTTTAGGATCTACATACCTTTCAGTATTCAGGCTTCCTCGCGGTGATCTGATTCACAATACAAGTACCGCACAAATATTCCTATATAATAATTTCTTATTGGATTCGGAACCGCAGACTCTTTGTCCTCAAATCTTACCTTTCCTTACAAACCACGACTGGTAGAGGCAAGATTATATTTACTTGTTCCGTTTTGTACAATATTCCTTGTAGGTAATATATATGTCTGTCTGCTATTATTGAAAAGCAATACAAACTAGACTCTATTAGTCATAGTACCTATACTAATATATCAAAACACTGATCGATTGATTCCAGTCTAAGGCCATCAAGGCACGAACCAAGGACTACGATAGTTACCCCAGTAAGTTTTGTCACAGTGTTTGTTTTAACGGATTCTATTCTAAGCACCGGTGGGGCGTGTTCACGTTGGAACATTTTAATACTATATTGCCTAGTTTGTTAATATCGCAGTTTCATTATTGGAACAAACATTTGTAGCTCGATTTGCTCTGTGATACAATCGCGAAGTCCCGAGCGTGCAAGCTACAACGTAATGAAATGTTTGCACTGTGTTCTGTGGCTTATGGCTAAACTGGCAACTAGTTACCAATGAGTTTCGATCCCAGAACCCGGGGCATTCACCAATGGAATTTTGTATATATGTTGGTATAAGTGAGGGAAAACATTTCTAATTTTCCGTTTGCCGGTGCAAACCAATCAAAATACCGCAGATCCTTGAATGCGTTTACACTAAAGTTAGGTATGTGAGAAAGTAGGATGGCGTAATCAAAAATAACATAACTTATAAATTAAAATTGTGCTAATTAGAAACTCGATTGATGATTGCTGTGACGTGTAAAAAGGACAAAAGCAACTATTGTGTCCTTTAATTTTTTTATAGGTTAGTATACGGATACAAACATTTCTTCAAGGTTTACGTGATTCAATATAGCAGTCATCGGGTGAAATCATTTTATTCCTATGCAGTTTAATATCTTTTTTGTTCCGTTAGCTATGATAGTAGATAGCTGCAGTTAGTTTTTCAGATAGCTGAAGTATATTTTAATTACTTTAAAGTAATGTAATTAACATTACTTTAAAGTTTACTATTATTAATTACTGGCTACGGGCAATTTCGCTTTTCAGTCCACGTCCAGTAACCCAGTCACCATTCAACGCATTTCTTTGGCTACTTGACGTTTGATCAATAGAGAAACATTTAAGTGATAACATGTTAAATTACTCTTAGTTGTTTCCTTTTGAAAACCACGCTGATATGAAATATTTATCTGTGAGTTCTCAAAATGTAGAAAACAAATAAATAAACTGTCAAAACGCACTTAGTTAATAGATCGATACCATATTGGATTCCATTATCTAGTGGACCAGCGGCAGAGTATACCGTGTTGTAATGTAGCACAGCGTCCGCAGTAGGGGCTTATCAAGGTGGGTAGGTACCTCGTACCGTGGACTATACTGTACAATGTCTGAACCGCGGGTGAGTCATGCGCGTGAGCAATCTCTCGGTCGTCCTTACGTCTACGTAACCAGTGCCTGTAGCTGGATATTGTTGCTTCACTATTTGTGCTAAAGTCCATTTTCCCATCAATTATTTTAATTATCTACAGTATGCATTGAACTGAGCACAGTTTACATATTGTGTGTCATTAATATAAGTAGCTATGATGATGATACTGGTTGTACAGTAGGTACTTACTACCAACAAAAATGTGGTTGTGCCTCGTTTACAATACAGAAATAATCTGAAATCGTCAGTCGGTCAAGAATCTGATCTTACACCCTAAGGTTAAATGTCTTAGACATTAAGGTTATGTTTTTATGTGCCAAATATTATAAAAAATTTACCTTATTGATGTTATAGGGACTCAGAAACTGTCATCAAAACTAATAGACTACTTTCTTTGCCGACCGTACATCAAGTTCATACGATTTGGAGTTCAGCTAACTTATCTTAATAGTAACCTATAATATCTATGTATGTACGTCTGACACCGTCTCCAACCGATAATAAAATAACATCCTGTGTCTAATTTTGTAATGTATGTATGAAGATATATACCTAATTCTAACTAGTTCTTTCTGTAGTAAATATAATAATATAAGCCCACGAATAAATTTAAAGAAATATTTCACCAGTTTAGACTTGTGTGCTTTTAGTATTCGTCCCTTCGACATATCGTAGTTCCGAGAACATTGTTTTTTTGTATGGATAACCATTCCGACGTAGATATACATTATTCGCTCAGGAAATTAGTCCAGTACTCATCAGAACATTTAAAATGCCGTTGTAAATTAAATTGAAGTCAGTTTCATTTTGATTTCGATTTCAGAATCGTTTTTGACGAAACATATCTAAAAATGTACCTAATCAGACTTCATTATTCCACCAAAGTTAACAAAGTTTAAATATAACATTTTAGTGATAGAATGCATTAAATTAAACTTGCATCTATAGATAATGCATCAAAGCCTGTTTTTACCATGGTTTTGGCTGTCGTTTACAATGTGTCCTTTTTTTGCATATGTCACTATCAGAGACACGTAGGACATTTTACAATAACAGCGTATTTTCTACTGGTACAGGTGAACACAGATTTTAAGTTTTAAAATTTCACTATTTCTAACAAAAGCAATATAAAGCGAGCCTAACCTAACTGAAAATATTTTGGTAGTCATTGGCAACGAACCGGGTACAGCAGCGAGTATGCTCGCCCCATGACACTCTTGGCAGGCGCCTCAGGGAGTAGTTTACGGGAAGCACCAGAATACAGTTTCCCCCAGGCTCCTGTAGCGCCTGCTCCTGATGAGCCTACTCGGGCAAAATAGCGTGCGTCCTAGGAGACATTAAATACATAGGTAATAAAACAAGTGATACCCGACGCATTCGTGAGTGTACTTAGCCGTAATGTGTTGTGTAAAACTGTTTAGCGCAGTATCAAGTTATCAAATTATAGTCTGATAATAATGATAAAAAAAGTAAATTGTTGATAATGTGTACTGTTCGTTATTCAGAACTTCGGTTACATCTTTACCTATTCATATGCTAAAGTCAATTCGTATCTAAGAATTATATTGGAAGAACATTTGGTTAATCTGTGTTGTATGATTTGTGCCTTCATCTTTATGGCAGACAGACATTCCAGTGTGTAACGTCGGTAGGTACATACGTATGTAGCCCGGCAACGTATCGCTGCTGTCGATCCCGCAACCTGATTTCGTTTGGAATTGGTTTCAAGAGTGAAGCTGAATGGGTTCGTCGGTACAGACCTGAATGAATGTTATTTTTTATTTTATTTTTAGCGAGACGCCTGATAGCATCGCACTGCTGCCGGGCCACGGAATGATTCGTTTCCGACGTAATATTTGATTCATCAAATTTCCGTTCCGAATACTGCGAAGAGTATCCATGTCACTGTGCGGGTCTTTGTCACATGTTACAGGACAAATATCTCCACTAAACCCTTACGTGAAAGGTATTTCATTTAGGTTAGCTTCTATTTTTATGAGGAAGGAAATTCACGTAAAAAAATCCTCAGATAAACAACTTTTGTGCATATTATTTATAAGAATGGAGTCAGAATCAGCTGGATAACCGTTTATCCCCGATCGATCCTCTTATTGAAAATAGTTTTGTTTCTTTTGTTTCCTATTAATAGTCATGATTGTTTTTATTATATTGATGATGATGATGATCCAATTAAGTTATTTTATGAATCCTCAATAGTGAGATTTTGTCGCATTGCATACATAGAGACACTGCTATGTCCCTTCATGCAATATCTATGCCAGTTTCTAACAACGACCTAACATCCACGTATTCAATAAAGTATCTAAGCTTTATAAATCCCACCCTACCCGCCCGAAGCCGAAGTGAGCTGCTCTAGTGTAAACTACAAAGCTCCCTGCGTATAGGTGGGTACTATTTTTAGAATCACCTCGACTCGAAAGTGAGGAACTGTAAACAAACATATCGTAGGTAACAACAATTTACACATAGGCGCAATGCACTGCGCCGAATTCACTAAATTTAGTTTGTAGCTTTATCGCGACGACTACATATCCTTCAATGTAATCGACAAGTATCACACGCACAAATACGGAATTTTCCAGGCGGCCATGTTTTATTTCTATCTCAATACGCACCAGGTGGCGTTACTTGTCGAGAGTAATGCTTGATGGACTTGTCAGTGGTATCTGTCAATACATCGCGATGGATTATTCAGTTCCAACTTTAGCAAGTTGTTGTTTAACAAAAAAAACATTTCACGCCTTAATCCCATAGCGAGGGAGGCACAGGCACTTCGCTTTCATTTTAATCTGATTGTATTACCTGAAATGTATTTTTTAATGCAACGGACAATTTGAACAAAAACTATTTTTTTTTTATAAGAATAACTAAACGCACCTTATTCTATCATGGGTTTATAATTGATGAAAGAATACATAGGTACACTAGGGAACTTTTGAAAATACAATATAAGGAAACTATGCAGTGAACTCCAACCTCGCTTCACGTAATTGGCCCGTCACTTTTTCGTTCATATTTTCCTTGAAAATACCCGTTTCAGAAATATGCGTAATTTGAAATACCGGGATAACGTTCCGCAACCACATCCGGTAGTCGGATTTTACAAGCTTAATACGCTAGTGAACTGTCACTCAATTCTGGTATTATTATTTTACGTATATTTTTTTCACTAACTTGGTATCGTATCGCGGAAACGAGTCTTAATTAACTATTGGCGCAGTAAGAAAAACTTTTCACAAGGCATGATTTCACTCTATCAATCTGTATTACTTGTATCCCGTAAGGCAGTGGAATTTTGTAAGTACCTCTAGAAAAAACAAGTACTTACACCTACTACAGACCTACCTACGTACATAATATTCCGATAAAGCTAAATTGTATGGTTCACATACTTATCTATATGACATTATTTATGTTACAACGAACTACAAACATCACGTTCCACCTTTATTAGTATCACAACAATGAAGGACAGGTGTATCTCGGTCACTTGGACACAGTTCGTAGGTACCTCACAGTACGCAAAGGGAGTGCCGGCACATGACTGTCTTAAAACGCAAATAAATATACATAAAATATCATCTGTTCAATGGTCTATTAACAACGATATGTGAAATTCTATTAATAAAAAGAAAAAGTTTTAAAGTACTTCGGTAGTCCTACCTACATCGAACAGCAACACTCTATTCCGTATTGTACTGAGAGGCTTTGTTTTATTAATAAACAACAAATCATGGTATAAATTCTGCGCTTAAAAATGTTAAATTAACGTCAGTTTATGATGACGTGGCGTCTATAGAGCGGCTCCTCCAAACGCGAGCGTGGAATGTGATGTCCAACATATTTTGAACGCGAAAAAAACCTATGAATCCTTTCGGTCAGGCTTATAATGTACATATATCGCTGTACTAAAATCTGCGCTGTTATTCCGTCATACATTGTTCAAAACATGCACGTGTACTGTATCTACACGGGTATGCCTTTGTCTGTAAAATTGAGCGCTATTTTCTACAGTTAGGATGTTATGCAGGTAGTATGTAGCTACCTCCCATTTTGAATTTCCCAATTGCTGTGGAAAGTTTTTAGAATGAGCAGCGATTATTGTTCACATATTTCATTGCATTGGTTACTTAGTTATTCTAGCGGAGCGCTGTTGCGACACGGCGTGCGGTGCGGTTAGCTTCTAGTTTGTGTGATTGAGACTAACCGGTCAGAACCCCAACAATATGGTATTCCAGGAAACGAGAGGTCCAGGTTTCAGTAATATATGTTTAACGCGCAAAGACCATAGCTATAATAATAACACATAATAAATAACCAGCCAGTGCACCGCTGGAAGCAATAACACGTGACAAAGCTATTTTATTTGCTCAACAACTTAAAGATTTTCTTGATAAAGTCCTTTCTTTGTTGAACTGTCGAAGCAAAATATTAGATATTGATTTTGCTACACGAATCCTTTTGTTTCTCACTATTTATTAACTTATATTTCACTAGCCACTAGGTAATCCTCGGGGTTTGAGAGACCGATTTTGTTGTTACATTTAAATTAATATACTTAATAAGCAAGTATTAATTAAATACACTGTAATATCCTCAATGCATTCTTTCCAAATCCAGTCCGCTTCGTTAATTTCGTGACGGAGTACTTCAAAAGGGAGAGTTATCTGTTTCATTCTCTTAAAAAAAATACGTGCGAGAAAAGGACACACTTTTGTTGTTAATTCTAAAATTGGTTTGAAGGGGAGCGGCGGCAGTGTGTGAGCACATTTAATTTACTGCTTACCTACCCACACAATTTCCAACTTAACAATGAATCCGTATTAAAAGATACCGCTTGTAAAAAAAATGCCGCGGAAGGGACAGGTCCAGTATAAAATCCCAACATTTATGGACACAAAGAGTTATTGATGCGTATAGTGTGTTTGTTCACAATACGCACTGAGAAATTATCAGCTTGTTAGAGTACGAGTTACAGCACTAACTAAGACAGAGTGCGTTCAGTTCGGCCTCTTACACCTGACCTCATTGCATGCTCTTTGTTAATTCTCAAAACCATTTCCACGGTCAAAATTACCAGTGAATTGATTTCTAACAAAGTTTATTGTCTTTTAACTAATTACCAGGTAGGTTTTACGCGGAATCACAAACGGTAAATATAACTGAAGTTTCGAATGCTCCGAATGTTTTAATAAAACTAGCAGTCCCGGCAAAAGTTACAACGTAATTTCTTTTTTAATTAAGGGTTCTCTGACTGTCGCCCATCATCTCCTTCGCACCCCAGAAAAATATATATTCGCCAGTCCTCAGAGTTATCGGACTTGCACACAATATTTCGTAAAAATCGGTGCGAGTCCTTAAGACTGGCAACAAACCCGTGACACGAGATTTTTCTAAATTACCTTCATTTAGTAGCATTCAGATAAATATGAATTCATGTTATATATAAAAATGAATGCACATTTAAGTTAATTTAGACATTATAACAATTGAGGTTGAAGGATAAGCAAACAGAAAAAACTTCTGTTTAATTGTTCGCGAATGTGACAAATTTTGTAAAGGTAAGTTGGGCGTAAGTTGATGAATTCCCAAGTCCCCGACATAATCTCCGTGAACTTCCGTGAACTTGTGGAGCGAGTCTCGCGAAATTTTCCTGGAGGTATTTCAGAGCGGTATTCCAGGTGTTCCGCTTTCACGACTCATTGCTCGGTGAATTCTTGACACCGTGTCGACAGCGAACTTAGTGACTTTCTTGCCAGTGATGCTCTCAGTGTGAACACAAGAGAAAGTTCGATTAAACAATTAAGTATTTAGTCGCTAAAATATTCACGCTCATTATTTGATAATAAAAAAACAGGTACCTAATGAGACATCGATCGAGACTTCGTTTCATTTTCTGCAAGGTTATTTTATTTAACTGAACGGTGAAAAGTTCATTGCTGTTACAGAGTTCACATACATTCTCACACTCAGCTTCGCTATTCTTCATTAGTCAGGTCAAGTTTGGATAAGTAGTAGGTAAATGTATTCCACCCACAAATAACACAAGCGCTCAAGTACATTCATCGCTGACCTATAAACTAATAGTGATAATTCACTACTTAATTCCTTTACGATAGATGATTCAATGAAACTTCCATGCTGATACCACGAGTACGCTTACAACGAACGACATTCGTCGACGATTGGCATTTAATATAGATACCACCTGTTATGAACGATATACGCCATATGTTGTGCAAGGCGCACTAAGAATAATATGAATTCCATCAGTTCATATCATCGCTGCAGGATACTGCGGCGACGACATACCTCTTCTTCCTTAGTTGAATATTTCGGACAACGAAATATATTCGAAATTACTGAAACTACTACGATTGCAAAATAGGAAAGGAATGGTCTGTATCTGTAGGTAAGTATTGAGTATGTAAGAAGCAAACAAAATCTGACTATTTCATTGACAAATTTAGCAAAATGACGTACGGAATTCCAATTTCCTCTGATAAAACGTAAGATTCGGAATGGTTGAAGGCGGAGAGAGTTATTCAATAGAACGGACCGCTCGAATCGGGTATTTTCTGTATTACTTGTATACGCTTTAACTCTCTCGCTTGTAAGTATTTATGCTAGCGAAACTATTGCTTTTACCTCGTATAAGTCTATAGTACCTACACAGCTAGTGCGATGCGTCAAGTCAGTTTTCACTTTTTTCCCTAGAGTTCATAGGCTTTCTATATGGCCGGTATATTTTCTCGTCAACAGCGACATTCATTTACCTGTCACTTGCGTACATACGTTTATCAACATATTTCACTAAAAGAAAACAAATATTATTCACTTTTTCAATTTGATGACCGGGATGGATTAGTGGTTACGATACGATAGGACGACAAATTTTTACACGATAATGGTTCAAAAATACTTCCTCCAAAGATTAGAATTTATAACTTTTAACATTTAAAGCTGAACAATATTATCTATTTATCTATCTAGTGTGATTAATATAAATCAATAGCTAGGTATACTGGTTAAGAAAATGAATGTGAAAAACAACTACTTGTAGCGAGTAAATTGGTTATTGTTCAATCAACTGAGATACCTACAATGTTTGTTTCAACCTAGACTAGACGACATTATATAACTATAGTTAAGGATTTTCATGGAGGAAAACTCAATATAATTTATGCTTTTTTATTACGAGCCTCGTTTAACATTCGAACTAAACCACCGGAAGAAAATATTGTGATGCCTCAAAGTGACAACTAACCAAACTTAATTGAAATATTTATTTACTTTGAAAATATACCTAGATACCTACCTACACTTAAATATTGGAGGATACATTTGTATTTTTTAATATTACTTGTTTGTTACGAATAAAACTACTAGTATATAATAATTAGTGTCCATGTTATTTACATTAGTAATAAAATAATGTAAAAAAAATAAAAAATAAATACACTTCACGCCTTTAATCCCAAAGAGGGGTAGGCAGAGGCACTTGCTAAAGCAAATACGCACGGTTCACCAAGCGTATTTAACCCAACGTGACAGGGGGTGAGCCCATCGCCGTTATAGGGTTCACACACCTTGTGGTGTGCGGGTTTCATCACGATGTTGTTCCTTCACCGTAAGAGCGTTGCGTTGCGTACATAGGCTCTGAAAAAGAGTCCCATTGGTACACGTCCAGTAGCCGGACTCGAACCCGGGACCCCCCCGTTACAAGTCAAGGGTCCGACCAACTGGACCACAGACGCAAAATAATAAAAATAAATATGTAAAATAAAAAATATAGCATAATAACATTATTTTTTGCATATTATGCTGTAATAATTTAACTCGAAATTCCCACGGGTGCGGATTAAAACGTGAGGAACACAATATTCGCGGTGTGTATGACTGTGGACGGACTATCTCATTGTTGTATTTCCCGAAGGATCCGAAATGGTGTTGTCAGATGCATACTAATGTTTGCCAAGAATGTGCATTAAGTGCTTAGTATTACGTTTCATACATTTTGAAATGCAAATAAATGAACACTCGTGTATAGAGTTAATTACCTAGTTTTAAATATTCACCATAATTTTCTTAAGAAGTGATACGTGCCTAGATTTTTCTGTTACTTTGAACAGAAACTGTATGTACAGTGAAGAAACATAAAACTTACTCCCTCGATATATATGTAGGTAGATCGATCAACAGCAGCTTTCAAAATGTTCCAAACTGTCAGTTGATAACGAATCGCGGAAAAAATTTTTGGTGTTTGATTGATAGAAGAATCGTTAAAAAAGTTTTGTACACATGCTGGAATTGGGAATAGGATCTGTATTCAGAGTGAAATAAGTTTTGTATGTGTTCCGTCATGCGGTATCGCCGTAGTCGGTTTTGTTGGATTTTTAGTCCCAGTTGCTTTCCTGGGTATTGGTATTGGCTACAGGTAATTGAGTATGGACGCAGGTTAGATATAGTATTTATTATTAGCACATTTCTGTTTTTTTTTAATGTAATGAAATCTGTATCTTGGAGGTACTTTTTTATGGTTGTCAATGGGAACTATTATTAGACACAAGAAATACCCTTCACACCCTATCCCATAGCGTGAAAGCAGAGGCACTTGTTAAACAGATCCCACGGTTCATCAAGCGTATTTAACCCAGCGTTGTAGGGGGTGAACCCACGGTGAGTTCACACACCTTGCGGGTTTCATTATAATGGTGCCCTTCATCGTAGCAGCGTAGAATGACATACAGAGAAAACGAGTACATATACGTATTTAATACTGATATACCTACAGCGGGTTTCGAAATCTCCAGGTTCCTTGCAGGTACCCGACTTCCACCACCACTTCGCTACACTTACTTTGAAATCAACATCATCAGTATACTAGCGGCCCGCCACGGCTTCGCACGAGTGCAATGCTGATACTAAGTGTTTCTCTACTATATTGTGCATGTGATAAACATATAAACCTTCCTTTGGAAACCCTCTCTCGATTGAAAAGAATGGCAGTAAAATACGTTGCGTAGTTTTAAAGATATAAGCATACATATGGACAGACAGAAAGGGACGACTTTGTTTTATACTATGTAATGAAAAGAAAGTAACCTCCCACCGTCTGTACCTATGTAAGCTTAGATCTTTAAATCTACGCTACGGAATTTGATTCGGTTTTCTTTAATAGATAGAGTGATTTCAGAGGATTATATGTATGTATATTACATGGATAGTATAAAGAGAAACACTTTATGTTAGCATTGCATTCATGCGAAGCCGTAATAGTATAGAGGAAGCAATGTATGTTTGAATTGAAGTGGCTCTGAAACTACTGGATTGATTGAATTACTTTTTTAAATAGAGCATAATGCGTCACCCAAACACCAATAGCGGATGTCATCGGACATCTACTATGAAGTATAATTGTCCTTCAACATTACACTTTATGGGCATAATTTGTAGAATTTGAACTGTAAGTTTGGATAAAAAATGTTCCACTCTACATGGCAATTATAAAAGGCTCGTGGTGAAACATTACTGCCCTCGGTTTGTGTACGTTAGCGGCATGTTGTATGTTATCATAATCCAATCATAAGTTGAGCTATGTGAATAGATTGTGTTCTTACAACCATGGTTCAAGTTAAAGTTTGAATGCTCAGTCCAATTTGTCCACTTATAAGCGTTCAAGCTTCAGCTCAATACGAACAATGATTTCATTCAAATACGCTTGTTTCAATGTATATAACCATTGCTAAAGTAGGTACTTTACTGCTGTAGGTACCATCCAACATTACAAATGAGCGCGTCATGAGTGTTGTTGGTAAAGCTGACTTCTATAACAAATATAATGTGGACTAGAAACCTAACAGTACCAACATATTTACAAAAAATACAACCCTTACTTTCTTGTGCATATTTATAAACGAAAAATCTTGTAATTACATTTTGACTTCTAGCACATAATTAATCTCTCAATAATTAAAAATATTTATTTCTAACTATTTCGCCTATAAATAGTCAATACAAAGACAGAGTCTAGTGGCGTCAATTTTATTTTCTCATTAATTCCAGGACTCGCCTCAATTAGAACGAATGTCAACGCTCGATGGATTATCATTTAAATATCTCTTAAGATTTTATTTACATTCACATTAAAAGACAGAAAGGAAATGTCACGTTCATCAATCCGCACTATTAACATACAAACATCAGCGTAATCTTGGTTCGGCTCATCGTCTATAGCTTCGGCAACTAACACCTGGCATTAACTCGAAATATACTCAGATATTTACGTTCAATTCCCGGCAACGGTCTGTAACGAGCGAATAGCCACACACTGTAGTTGAATTGAGGCCGTCGCTTTGCTAAAGGCTGTGTGGTGAATGAAATCCGACTCCAGCCACTGGAGAGTATTGATCGGCTTACAGCAAGGGATCAATCAACGCCAGCTTCGCTTCGTCATCGTTTAATACCAGCTGAGGCGTCGCGGCACAACCAACCGGCCTACAACCCTCAAAGCCTTCAATTGGCTATTTCTCTTAACAAGAGCGATAGGTGTTCAAAGACGATCGTCTTGGGTGCTTAGGTAAATACTATCTACACGGGTGAGATTCTAGCTGCCGAATCAAATCTTGTACTGAGGAGAACTTTGTAATTGTGTTATATATGTTGAATAATCCTGTCGTTTGGGAATTCTGCTCTGTGTTACTATCTATGATGACGATGGTTTATTATAGGTTTAATAATCAGTACTTATTAGGGTTGAAGTTTGATACGATAGGTATATGTAACATAAATTTTCATAATATACTGAAGCGAGTTTCTTATTCTTTGTCTTTTCGTTTATCCTCCACAGTGTATGCGTACAACTGCTGTGTAAAGGTCCAGCAGGGTTTTAGGTGATCATATAGACAAGGTATCTGAGCAAGGTAGGCAGCCTGTGTAACCCTTCGAAGCTTCGATATCGTCATTTATAAAAAAAGAGAGTTATTATCAAAACATTGAATGCAAGCCGACGGTAATCGGCAATTATGGAAGCTTTGTAAGTGCTCATAAAATTTTCCTTTTGTCCTATGTGTTAACGCTCTTATGAATAAATATATCACACTGCTATTAGAGGTCTGACAAACTGGTAATTAGTATGATAAATAAATACGTAACATGTGTAGCCCTAGGGCGCGCTTTTAGTAAGACAAGACATTATAACAAATACGCGCTGTGATTGGCCGCATCATGCGAATTAGCTTGTTTTAACCAATCGCAGTGCATTTTTTGTAATTTTTTGGAGCTTTTCTAGGAGGGCTGGTGTAAGTTGACATACGTTAAATAGCTAATGTAACTATTCATTTCTTATACATATACTAGTGGAACTGGTTCTTCTGTATTTTTGTACATTCGGTGTAACCAACACCGCAATGATATAAAATTCGTGATTGTTATTCTCAATCCGAACAAAGCGGTGATATGCATTAAGGAGGGCATGACATTGTACGTTCGGCCAAGAATCGGCACTACCACCCAATAGACCCTCAGACCAAAAACAGCTAGACTTGCAATCCTAAATTTACAATATCAGGGAAAATCTATTTAATTTAATTAATCCAAACTGTCAAATACTAATTTCAATTTACTAGTAAAAAAAGTGTCAATTTGGATCTGGAAGTACATCATTTTCCATACATTTAGGTAGAAATGAGACAGACTGAAGGTGACACGCGGTATGCAAGTCTATAGTTGTGTTTGGTCTGAGATAACAACTCTACCTTTTTGATGTTTAAGTGGAACAGAAAGCGTCATGAAAACCAATAGACTGTTTTGTTAGTCGACTGTACCCTGTCGCTCATAAAGCTGTTGCGAAGCGTCAATTTGAATTGCTCTATGAACTATCAGAAACTAGTTTCAACTTTAAGATGTGAAATAAACTGCTGTATGCTGAGTTAGGTACAAATATCAAACTAGACGGAGGCTGCATTGTTCCGTGAAGTATCACGGCATCCGTCCGCCTCTGGCACCAAGTTTCAATTAGTTTGGAAATAACATGATTAGGTACGTATCTATCTGTGCGTGCTTTATGCTAGCGGCGTCGCCGTAGTCAATCATACTGCACAAGATCTAGCAACAGTTCACTGAACTATGCGTGATACAATTACTGGCTGTTAATCAGTGCAAAGTTACCTGGGTTATATTGAACATTGACATGTGTAGAATACTGAGACTGATACAAACTGAACCTTACGTCTTTATGGTAAGCGAACAGACGGAAAGTTTTAACTATTTGGGTAGAGTAAAGACTAGATTTATGTTCCACGATAAATTAGATGTTCCCGGGTCAATTATAAGACTTACCCCAAAAAAGCTAGTTAGTGATGAAAATAACAATAATAAAGTGTCTGTGGCTGTGGCGAAATTGTCTATGTCATAAACATTTTTCATCATCGGCCCATACTTGTACACTGCTGGGAAAGTACGGGCTTGATCAAAAGTTTTTAATGTACGCAAAATGCGAAATCCTTGTTTTATTTACATTTCGTAAATACTGAACAATGTGTTTTCTGTATACATATTGTAGTCGTCAAATGGTATCGTAGTGAGGAGTTTTCTGAAAAAAATACCTGTTAATGATAGTGGGAAACGAAAGAGACTACTGTTATCGTTCTTTGGATTTTTTAACTCCTCATTCATTAATATTTACAGTTGCATTGTTCTACTATACTTAGGTCAATATCGTGAAAAGATGTGGCGACTTCAGCGTAATACATAGTTAAATGCTGATGTTATTTAAGTAGATTTGTCCTAATAATGCTCATATGCGAGACCAATTGGTGCCAATGTCAATTGTTTCGACACCTTGACTTACAATAAAAAAACAGCGGTGTTTTTTTTATGGCAATAATATCGTAATGGGAAACATTAAAAGAAATTAAGTTTCTCTTATATGTTTAATGGTACAATAATATATAAATTTGAATTATCTCTCTCAAGTATCAGTGTAGCAGAGTGTCCCCGCGAAGTCACACCACGTAGCTCTGGTCAGCAGTGGAGCACTGATCAGTCCTAAAAAATAGAAAAAAATAAACAACAAGATACCTACTTAGGTACCCCCCATTCGTCTGGATTTTTGTCAATTGCGAAAACCATTAATTAGCGCAGGAACGATGAGTAACTTTAAAGAAAAATAAATTGACATCAACCAGTAAATTATGAACACTTTTATCGTTTTGTCATGGATGCCACTACTGGAACTAAACCAAATTTAAATGGAACTAAACGGGAACTACATACCAGATTTCAATTAAAACAATCATCCAAAGCGGGTCATCCGGTCAAAAGTTTTGAGTTCACAAACAAAAAAAAACTGGACATTTGTCACCTCCAAGGTGCACCATAAGAAAAACTCACAATGTAGTGTAATACTAATAGATATTTCAACGTAAATTTACAGACATGTTATGAAATGGATCGCTACCTGCGAGAGGAGCCGCGCGGCAAGCGACGGGAGATGCCCCAGGAGGAGGACTGGGCGCGCTCCGAGCCGGAGTCGCCGCCCTCGCCGCCCAGCATCGAAGTCACGCTGGTCAAGAGCGAACCACCCAGTGACTCAGACGAACCTAGAGGTACGTCCAACAGCCATTGGTCTCCATGTAGAAAGGCAACTGAGTTAGTTAATTTAGAAACCAATACAATTACTTGAAACTTAAGTTAAAACTGGAGTGGCTTTGGGCCGGGTATATTAGCCGTAGAACCGATGACCTTTGGGGTGGAGACCGCGTCTCGACAAACGGTGTGTAGGACACCCTCAGGTAAGGTGGTCTGATGTTAAACGTAAGATGGGTGGCAGATGCTGGGTGCAAGAAGCAGAAAACAAATCAAAGTGGCGTGCAATTGCAGAGGCCTATTCTCATAACTTTTGGGTAATCGCTAACTCAATTCTGCAACTTATTAAGAGTTTCTTTAAGAGATGGTGTGTTGTGTGTGTTTGCAGACGAGCCGCCCCCGAGCCCGTCGCCGCCGCCACGCCGCGTCCACGCGCCCGCGCGCCACTCCCACCCCCTGACGGACCCGAGGCGGAGGGTACACCGCTGCGAGTTCCCTGCCTGCGACAAGGTGTACACGAAAAGTTCCCATCTCAAAGCACACAAAAGAACGCATACGGGTAAGTAATTTGATGATTGATCTTTTTACAGGGCTATAAAATATTTCTTTTCTATCTGAAATCTTTATTAAGCCGTGTGACGGCGAATAGAACGCATGTGTCACCACCACAGCCCAACTTTTCCCGTCGTGGGGGTCGTAAGAGGCGCCTACCTAAATGACCACGGAAATCATTGGGGAGGCCCTCGTCTGTCGGTTGACTGGACGTCATGTGACTGCCAATGATGGTAAAATCTTTCCACCTTACCAAAAGTTGTATTAACACTATTTAACGTATACCGCTCCGTATTATGAGGCTCTGTTCTAAGCTAGTGCACTGCTAGTGAAAGTCTCAAAATCTGTTGTCATGTACGCTAAATCCAGACAGTACATAATATTCGTCAATTAGTTAGTCGATGTTTTAACTTTTTACACATAACTCAACTGAGTTTTCATGTACCTAAGTATAGAAAAAGATAAAAGCTTTATAAGGGACGAGCTTAACGCGGGTGTAAAAATTGTATGCCGTAAAACCACGGGTCGTTCATTAGTTAACTGCTTATACATATAAAACGTGCAAAGATCTCCCGCCAATAATTGTTCAGTTTTCTTTTTTTGTTTTCTTAGGGGCCACATCGGCTATACTTTGGTAGTTACACCGCTCTGGCAATGAAGCGAAAACCTCACTGATTTTGGTACTCTCATATTAATGAAGTCCTTAAACATTGATGCACATCGTTTGTCCCCGACATGCCAGAGCGACGCAACTAGCAGATTAGCATAACTGGTCCCTTGTTGTATTGCTAACCTATTAGGGCCATCACACACGTAGCTACAATATACACACATCAAGTGTCTAGGGATCAAGAACATTTTAAGCTCTAAAATAAAATGTAATTTATTTAAATCAAATCTCATCTTCTGGATTGGTCTCCTACTTAATTCCTCATGCCTATATCAATGACTTATTACCACATTTTGAATAAATTATGAATGAATTAGTATTTGTAAAATATGTTCTTGATTGCAATCTTCTAAAATGTACTTGATCCCTAGACACTTTTGATGTGTGTATGTCAATATACCAAAATATGTATTACGGTATCGCAAACGACCTAATTATTTAGACATATTTTGTTGACGTCACAGAAATGAATATTACTAGCTGACCTGGCAAATGTTGTTTTTTTTAATAAAAATGCCATGTTGTTTTTAGTGCCTCCGAGAATATGTGTACAAAGTTTCATAACGATTGATGGAATAGTTTTCGCGTGTTACCGTAACAAACATCCCTACTTTCACATTTATACTTTTAGTATAGATTGGACTGTGGTGTTTTGTAGATGGTTATTGAGAATATACCGTAATACCATATGGAAAAATATGTCTAGCTATCAGTGGCGAAGCTACCTAATAAGCCGATTCCCATCGGCTTACCTTCAAACTTACTGCTACGGATGTTTAGGTAGGTACGTACTTACCTACGTAGGTATCTACTTACCTAGCGTAGGTATCTACTTACCTACGTTACTACGTAGGTTAGTAAACTTACCTTACCTAGCGTAGGTATCTACTTACCTACGTTACTAAGTAGGTAGGTACCTACTTAAATGATGGATGAGGCGCATTTAGTACCTTTTTCGGTTTACCTTCCGAAAAATTCGTAGCTTCGCCACTGCTAGCTATAATATACGTGTGTGACGGGCTTTAAATTTATTTCCGTATGTTCGAACCCAAGTGTTCGTAACAATATCGTTATTTGTTTGAAAACAACATTACCTGCCGACGTGGTGCACCCGATGCAGGAAATGAAATTGGAAACTGGTTTGCCAATTTCGTGGACTGTTAAGAGCTGTTGTTATTCTAAAATTTGACAAGCGTGACTCGTATAACACATAACATACAATAACCTACATGATACTACACACTAATGTTATAAGTTTGTGAGTGTGTACGTTCGTTACTTCTTCACGACTAAACGGCTCGAGCGATGTTATTAATATTTGGTCTGGAGTTTGCTAACACCCTGGATTATAAAAATTCCCACGGGAATAGGCCAAAGTGCGGGTATCACCGTCGGGGTACATATAGTATAATCACGAAAGTATCAAAGTACTGTAAGTACTTTTTATAAATGTTTATCTTAGGAACATTTGAACGCGAAGCTAAGTTTAATACATTACTCAGTATGTATGCATCCCTACAGAAAAAGGAATAAAAAAAACACACTTCGCGCCTTTTAATCCCAAAGAGGAGTAGGCAGAGGTACTTGCTAAGCTAATACCCACGGTTTAACAAGCGTACTTTACCCAACGAGATAAGGGGGAGCTCATCGCCGGATTAAAGAAATAAACAAATACTGGCATCCGAAAATGGATGAGCTGAACCTTACACTTAACATGCCAATAACAAAGAAACGATGCAAAGTTTGTTTCAAGAAAAACATAGACTCCTTCAAAAGTAATCTCGTTGGAGACACGAACATCGATATCGACCTGCATCTCCGGGAAATTACTTTCCTGTTATGCGTTTCTGTAACCAGTAGGTACCGTCGGCGTAAAAAGTCGCCCTTTTTTAGTAACACTTCGTGTGTACAACCATAAATGTTATCTTTTTTTTTTAATTTGACAAACAAATAGGGACACGCAAATTTGTCGAAAGTATCGATACTGTACTCATGAGTAGTATCGGAAAAAAAGTATCGATACCGGTATCGGTATCGACCTAAAAGTATCGATACCATGAAGTATCGAGTACTTTTCTACTCACTTTCAATTCCCTTTAAAACCTATCTAAGATCTACCTAATGATACATACTTGAGGCGATAGAGATTTATTTTAGGTGAGACAAGATGTCTATCCAGACATACTTACACTTTAAGCCCTCTTGCACCATATATAATAAATATATATTATAATCCTATCCTATAATAAATCTCTACCCATGCTGGATATATCCCACATCTGTTTCCTACTGTTTCCGTATAACTCCTTCACACACATCTAACCCCTTTTGCCCACCAAAATGCTCTATCTATGCCATCAGACACCTAAAATCCTTCCATCTCTACCATATAAGGTAATGTTTTGAAATCTAGGGTCCTAGGGATGAATTAGAGATGAGGCCAGGCTGACTTCGATTGTGTTTTATCGATGATAGGTAGGTAAATGAGTGCTGTCAATGAGCAATTTAATAAAAAAAATGATGTCTAAGGTTTATCTAAAATTCACGGAGGGCGCTTACACGTTACACGGCGGCCGATTGATTTTTCACTTTTCCGGTACCTAATGGCCAAACACTCCATTTCCCATTGGGAAATCTAGGAAAATCTCAATATAATAATATTTGTTTGTATGGAATTCAAATTTGGAACGGTCATTTTGAATAATCCTCATTATCTTCTCATCCATACAACTTTTCACACATGTTTTTCACTTTTTCGACACCAAATGGCCCATCACTTCATTTCCCATTGGAAAATCTAGGAAAAGTTGAAAAAAAATCAAATTAGTTTGTATGGAGTTCAAATTTGGAACGGTCATTTTACATAATCTTCATTAACTTTTCATCCATACAACTTATTATGAAAACTTTATAAAT
The DNA here is from genome assembly GCA_012932125.1 of Conopomorpha cramerella. NCBI lineage: Eukaryota > Metazoa > Arthropoda > Insecta > Lepidoptera > Gracillariidae > Conopomorpha > Conopomorpha cramerella. Next base: position 65,191 of record SJJU01070195.1, read on the forward strand.
GTACTAGCTGTCCCGGCAAACATTTGTTTTGCCATAATAAGTTGCCTTTGTACCCCGTGTATTGGGAGAAATACAACTGGTAGAAGTTTAAAAAATAGATAGTAGCCGATTCTCAGACCTGCTGAATACGCATATAAAATTTGGTGAAAATCGGTAAAGCCGTTTCGGAGGAGTATGGCAACGAAAACTGTGACACGAGAATTTTATATATTAGATTTCGCTTTTCCGACATCAAATGACCAAACACTCCATTCGCCATTGGAAAATCTAGGAAAAGCTCATTAAAATAAAATTCGTTTGTATTGAGTTCAAATTTGAACGGTAATTTTTAATACATACATACACTTCACGCCTGTCTCCCAGAGGGGTTGGCAGAGACTACAGACCTTCATTTGTCACGGTCCTGACATACCCATTTCGCTTCATCTACATTCATGCATCTTTTCATATATGACCTTCGGTTTCGAGTACTTTTCACGCCACCTTCGATCAGGACATCACCAATCTGGTCTGTATATGTCCTTCTGGAGCGACCTCTACTCACCCGGCCCATTACATCACCCATATAAATCTCTTTCGTTAATCGACTTTCATCCATTCTTTCCATATGCCCAATTTTTTTTAATATTCTTCATTATATTTAACCCAGAAAGTTTTAATACATGTTGTTCACTTTTGCAAACTTTTGTTTCTGATAGGAAAATCAAGGAATGGCTTAAAATTATAAAATGGAAAAAAAAACTGCAATTTCAAAAGAATAAAATGAGTATCGAGTACTTTTGGGATCAAAGTATCGATGCTACTCAAGTATCGGATAAAAAGTATCGAGTACAAAAATACTCGATACTTTGTAAGAGGTATCGATACTACTCAAGTATCGATACTTTTTGCGTGTCCCTACAAACAAAAAAAGATACATTTTTAACGATTTCGACACTTAGAGACGTTCTATTTACTAATACTGGCTGGTAATAGCTATTACGAAGCTATATTAATCTCAACAGAATTATGATATAGGTGCGCGCGTTTTTTAGTAGGTAAATGATATGGGAGATCACTTTCTTACCGACCGTACACCGTACATTCAAGTAATTCTATTTCCTTTAGTCAAGTTCCAAAGCAGTAGGTAAGAACTTCAATTATTATTCATTGCACATTCCCGAGGATGTACTCGGAATATGCTAGATGAAAGCAAAGTTGAAGCGAACCTGAGGCTTTCAATGGCCCGTGTAAATTTGTTAGCGTAGCTTGCTTGTTAATGCGCGCTAACTTGTAGCACTCGCTGGAGCCGCAGAGTGCACCCCGCAGCCTCTAATAAATCTGCTGAATAACTTTTCCCTCAATATTCCTGCAACACGGGAGCCACGTACTTAATTGAATTATTTCTGGATCGCATCCCGGAGCTCTGTCCCAGTTCCCCGCACTATAACTTACCACTGCCTACTTGTTCAACGTCAGCATATTACTTTACGGTATTTTAAAACTTTTAAATTCAGTACATTATAAATTAACTAGCGGCCCGCCGCGGCTTCGCATGAGTGCATTTCTCATACTAAGTTGTACATATAAACCTTTCTCGTGAAACAAAGTATTACAAAAAACCGCATCAAAATCCGTTGCGTAGTTGGAGAGATCTAATCATACATAGGGACAGACAGCGGAAAACGACTTTGTTGTATTGATGATGATTTCAGAGAAATAGCAACTGAATTTCAGAAACTAGTGTATTTACTTCATGCGTAAATCTGAACATGTTTAATTTACCCCGAAATCACTTTGTTCGTTAATTTATTGTATTATTTTAATGGAACTGTCAAATGTGCGGTTTTACGAATGGCCCCGCCGATTCCAATTAAAACATATTCCACACAATTAATTATGTTTCAGAATCACTTAAAGTTGTGTCAAATGCATTGTTATGGTAAATATTGTTGCGTGCAACCACATGCAATCACATTTTGTCGATAATTAGCTCATAGCATAACACACCTACTTTGTTGATACATTGTATGCTGTAAGGTACGATTCACACTTCACACTAAAGGGAGGGCGCGATGCGCGGCGTTTTATTGCGCGTTTTATTATCAGCAAGGACCGAGAAGTGCTCCGAGCTCTCAGCTTACGAAGAAGACTCCCAACGTGAACTTTAATAACATTTCAGACGTATCAATTTCCATGAAACAATACTCAGTAATCCGCTGCACTGTGTTACGTATGCGAATGGTGGCTAAGACGTTGCATGCACCCGCGTGTCCCGGGTCGCGTGGCAGCGGCGCATCCCGGGAGTAGAGCGGCCGCGTAACACGAGACCTAACTATAAAGTTACTGCTAAGTTGCGCGACATTGCTACAGCTGAATAACCCTATCTCCGCCGCATTGTTGCCCCATGGGTATCCGGTTACCGTTCCTCAGAGAACTAACAATCAGAGCATGAGCACTGACACCTGGCTGAGTGTCTTGAGAACAAATTGCATTTACAAAATGTAGGTTAGGCGTGTGTATTATGTACGGTAGGGCTTGTGTTATCTGATTGTTATATAAAGACTTGACGATATTCAGTAAATGTTCGCGGGTATGATTGAAGATTTAAGAAAAAAGGCTCTGGATTTTTGAGCATTTAAGTAGTATAATAGTGTTTCAGTTTCATTTCGCGTGCTGTTCCGAATTTGAATGGAAGACGGTTCCCAGTTGTGGTATATTTTGTTATGATTGCTCTTTAGGCATACATCACGACTGGACTTCTGGGTATAGCTATATCAGCCACCTAAGGTCTAAGAACTTATCTATAATAATATAATATAGAGAAAAGATGAGATTATTTGTTTCTTTTTTCTGTTTGACTTTAAAAAATACTTTCGCCTTTCGGAAGTTGCACTATTCACGGGTGACATAGTCTATTTTTTAATTCGGAATTCAAACAATGTAACACCAGGCGATGCAGCTATTATATAATATAACAATATATATTTCTCGTTTCCAGGTGAAAAGCCATACAAGTGTTCGTGGGCGGGTTGCGAGTGGCGCTTCGCCCGCTCCGACGAGCTGACCAGGCACTACCGCAAGCACACGGGGGCGAAGCCGTTCCGCTGCCGCCACTGCGACCGCTGCTTCTCGCGCTCCGACCACCTGGCGCTGCACGCCAAGCGCCACGCGTAGCGCGCACCGCCGCGCCTGCGCCGTCGCACGCGCAAGAACAAACACACGCGACATTGACTAACACCCCGGACGGCAACAGCCAATACGTCCTCACGTCAGTATCTCCATCTACACTGCCCCTCATTTTTTATGCCAACGGATCCTACTGACGCGGGGAACACTTGGTAGAGCCCCAGCTGTTGAATGTCGCATCAGTCGTGAGCAGTGTTTGTTACTTGAGTAGAGCGTCGGGAGCCGGCCGCCGCAGCGCGCACGCGGCGCCGGCCCGCCGTGCGAGGTGACGCGGGCGCCGAGCCGCATTGCAAGCCAAAGATCCGCTACGCCCCTGTAGCCCGAGTCAAACCCACATCGCACTTGATGCTTTAAAGTTAATTTTAATTTCGAATTATGAAAGTATTACGAATATTTTATCATTTCGGCACCGGCTTCGGGATTTATTATTGTTACGATTACTTTATTGTTGCAGCACGCTGCCGTCACATCCGCTCGGGATCGATGTTCTGATACAGTTTATCCGCGCCCGGCCGTGGAGAGTACGTCCATCCCGATAAAGATATGACAGCAGCGATAGAGAACAATTATATTTGTCGTTGTTGATTGTGTAAAATGTTTGGTAAGCTTTTTTGTACAGAGATATTGTATTTTATGTTGCGTGTTCGCTTAGCGGCGCGCGTCGAGTGTTGTGCCATCGCGGGCCACTGGGCCTGCCCCAGCGCCCGTTTTAAGCTGCATTTTAAAAAGAATATGAGTGTTTATGGAACGTGAACAAGTATTGCTCGGCTTCCGAATGTCCCACCGAATGCCGAGTGGTGGACCGTGTACACTAGAGTGTGAAGTGCGTCGCGTTACCTGAATCACAATAAATCGTTGAAACGAGCCACTGCTGAATAAAAATGCAAATATGTTTTTTATAGGTACCTGTTAATTTATTGTGAATATTGTACGTTGAGCTCGTTCGCCGAATGTTTTAGTGGCTCGTATCAAAGATTATGTTTAGATCTACTTTATAACACTATTTTTTATGTTTATTATTAAGTTGTGGACGCATGTTATGTGATGTATTCTCTCACGTTAAGTAAGCTTGTTTATGTATATGGTGTGGTCGGCAGGAAGCTGCGGCCACAGTCCGCCTGCGCTGACGTTTGTTTGTTGATTGCAATATGCTTGTTAGAGCCGCGCGCGAGTCGCGTGCATGCCCGTTGTACTGCAGTGTGCGCTCGCCGCCGACTGACCGACCGGTCGATCCACATGTGCAGCCCGCGGTTTTCTAGGAAAATTTACTAAATCTAATATTATCAATTAATTGGATTGTTATACAATTTGAATTATTGCCTTGTACGTGTATTGTGACATTCACGTTTTACAGTTTTTAATTATTGTTTGTGACTCTTGTTAATTACTGAAATCGAATTTACATCGGCATTCCGTTTGCGGGCCAGTCGTCGCCGTCGGCTGGTCGATTTCTTGGTATGGTTGTAAGGAGCGATCAGGACATGGAGTACCTATTTCATGGGCGTACGTTTGTAGTTAGGTAGGCACAACCCTGTCGTATATAGCTTACTGTAGACAACCCGCGTGCAATAAAACGTTGTAACTGATTATACTAATGAATATTCTCCTAAATAGGTGTGCGATGGTGAAACATGATAATATTAATTAGGTACGATAAAAAATATATTTTCGAATCAATGTAGTGTGATTTTATATTCGATAGTTTCGGCGACAAACTCCGAGGTCTTCCCGTATGTTCGAGTATATTTTGATGGAATCCGCTTAGGTTTGATTGTGCTGTTTGCGTTTCGAGTATTGGCTAGGTATAAAGACAATAGAAATGTTGCGTCCCTTTAGCCGTTCTAAAGCTGAGAGGAGGTCGCGCCGCCCTCAGCCGCCGCCCTCTCGGAATAACAGATTCACTGCCAAATACACCACCTAGATATTAGGTATTCACGACCAACAAGCCTTGCATTATTTATAAACAATAATTAAATTATTAAGTCTGTATAGATCGCGTACGTCAAGTTCCTAAAGTCAAGCACGACTCGTTGCATAATTCTTCTTTTATGGCTCGTCCATTCGAAACCATGCCATACCTCAACGTGTTACAGGTGGTTCTTCTGTGGATTCAGAAGTTACTATCTGTAGTTCGATAACGGATGTGTCGGTGGCCTATTCCGCTGTTGCAGTAGGGTTTGTGTCGAATTATTGTTAAAACTGAAGTACACTGCTGTTTTTGTTTGATAAAATATGATACGGAGCTAACAGCGGTAGCAGTGTAATAAACGGTTATAACAAATCTGTTACTATTGCACCAACAGAATAATGGCCACTCTGAGCTTTAAAAGGACATGTGTCATCATTATTATAACTCATCAAGATCATGGAAACTTGTTATGGCTTGACATCGACAAGCACGAAATATCAATTCACATTCTAATATCGTACCTATATTGAATATTCGACAAACTAATTTTTATAAAAGCTTCTCGATTATAATATTTGCCGAGTCATCAATCGTACAACGTTAAATTTATTTTTACCTTTTACTCTTCAAGGTTACTTTCTTAGAATACTATATTTACTTACTGTTTAAAAATCATGTGCGTTTATACACATACCCAGTGGTTCGCCACGGAAAAGTGGCTTTTTTTAGAATTTTTTGAACTGCTTGTAGGTAAATAGGTAATTTGTTCACGATACAATACGTTGCATATTATTATATCAAGAGCGAGTTGTTGATAACGATCATTATTTTAATAGTATAGTGCAATAATAGGCTAAAGCAATTATTTCGCGAGAAATAGGCCCCATTTCATTCGTCATACACGTCGATTCGATCATTCATGCGTCACTTTTTTTTTCGTTTACAGTCCAACGAAACACTGCTTGGGCTGGCAATAGTGTTTGATGATTAGCGCGGATAACAACGGGTGGGTTTTACTAATTTAAACAATAAGAGTTACTCACTTTTTCCAACGACAAGACCCAGACTCAGCTCCTCCGACGTCGTTTGCTTTCTGGCTGTCCCTCGAACACTATTGCCTGCTAAGTAAGTTTCATCGCATGACATAGACAGCTGCTGTCGAAATGTATGCATGCATAATTATGTCTTATATCTAGGTAATAAGGTAGCTGTTACTCGGTATAAAACATAAATCTACGTGCATATCTCGATGGGTTAAAAGTTCATTGCAAATTTATTGCATGAAGCCGTTATAATAAGGTTGAATTTCAAATGACCGAATGTGACCTACCGCTTAGTAATCACAGTAGGTAATTGTTGAACAGTCACTGCATATTAACTGCAATATTACAGAATTTATTCTAAACCCATGCAGAAGATGCTGTGATCTGAACGTTACTACTCAAAAGAAATTCGTTTGTTGTGTTTTTTAAACCCCGATGCAATGAGGGGTGTTATAAGTGTGATTCTGGCGTGTGTATCGTACTTAAAGTAAATAACTAATGCAGATAAATAACAACAAAGTTTAAAAACATGTTTACACAACATGTTTATGTCTTTGTATACTTCAACATTTGTTTTTTGTTGTATACCTACTCCAAACTCGTAATTTCTTTTGAGTACGTTAACTGTTCACTATATCATATACAAACCACATGTATAGGGAAAATATCATTTTATTACTTACTATTGATAGTCTAGTTAACAAAAAAGCAATACCTGTTGCATAATCAAATCATATATTGTCACAAACAAACATAACACCAAATCATATTATATAATAAGTACATATATTATCCACGGAGCTGTTATAATGGAGACGGGATGCTGCCCACAGAGAACAGACGCGAATAATGTAAAATAAAATATCAATGTGCCTACGTGACGTATTTTTATATACAAATTTGAGATTATGGACGAACCTACTAATTTATTTCCCAGTATCTACTAACGCTGTGACCTAATGCATCCACCACTTGCACAGTGAAAATAGAATTGCAATGTCTCTCTAGTCAAGCTATGAGTGAAAAGTAATCTAGGAGACATGTGGCAAATGGTGGATAGATCGTTCGCAGGAGTGTTCTCCGAACGTTCTATCCACCTCGTACGATTCTCTATATACAATAATAATATATGGACGTTTTTTTAACACATTAAACAAGCGTTTGACCACGTGAAATACAACGTTAAATTAAAATCGTTGGCGAAACTCGAGGAACGAACTCAGCCCATGATAACGAACAACTTACCCCAAGGAACCCTATGTCAAAAACGATTGCCACTTTATATGATGCGGTGGATTTTTTTTTTCGTTTTTGACATAGGATTCATTGAGTAAAGTTGTTTGGTATTATGGGCGGAGTGACTGTGTAAAGTTTCGCCAACGTTTTTGCTTTAACCTTTTATACGTTTAACCCATTAGTGCCCATCGTACTCGGTGATTGACACTTTATTTTCAACTCTATGACTCGGTGATTAAAGTCAAAACCAGGTTTTCGTGTGGGCGTTAGTGAGTATACAAAATGTAGTCATTGTAATAAGACAAGCTACATACTATTTGCGATGGTCAGATATAAACTAACCGACCACCAGCAACAAATAAATCATATCGAAACTTTATTGGCCCCGATTCTAGGCAATACAATCCGTACCCTGGATCAAACGATCGTAAAACTCCCATAAATCCCTATAAAGTGGCGTCAATCCAGGTTTCAATTTTCCGTTACGAAAATATCACGTGACCTGACAATACGCCTTCAAAGCATTTATCAATAGAATGTAAGTTAAACTGAGAAATTAGCTGCTTCACTGCGTTATAGGTTCCACCACAAAAGTGCATTTATATATATAGACAGAATACCTGAAAATCGTGCCTGAGGTCCGTTCATTGTTGGCAGCGCTCCATCGCCTGTGTTCGCGCTACACCGTGCATTTATATATATTAATTATAACATAACATATTCTATAGCATATATATCTATTATACATATATATTATCTACCTTTATTAGATACAAAACTAATGAAATACTTATGAATAAACGTATGCATGTTCATAATTTATTGTACCTCTGTTTACGCGGGTGTTCATTTATTTATTGTGGCGTGGTAGTGATACGGGAATGTAGGTGACCTGTTGTGATATATGTGTAGGAAAAATATACATATTTAGTGCGGTAGAAATTTACGACTAGGAAGTCGAAACGCGGAATGATGGTAGAACACCACACAGGGAGAAACATCACAAAAAAGTAATGGACACAAACTTTACCTCATTCGAATTGAAATAAACTCTTTTTAAAAATAGTTACTAAAATTATTTATTGATTAATATCAAAAAAAAAATAAACCTTAGGTAATAGTAGGTACATGCATGTATGTAGTTATGTGTGTGTTAAATGTGCTTCTGCGAGGCGAGTTCGTCTGTTACAGCGAGTGGATGTTCAAGACTTGGTAACTAGTCTTAAGTTAGAGAATATGCCGACACTAGCGACGCCTGTACACAATAAAATATCGCATTATGATAATTCATTTACAGTGAAACCCATATTGAAATAATTATTAACAAAAGTATTAAATATAAACCTCTCGCAAGCAGCCGCAGATTTTGAACTTTATTCGCTTGCAATACAGTCGTTAACCGTCATCAGTATTGGTAACGCTAGTCTCCGTACTATTCCATGCACTGAAATTTTTATTATGACTAACAATATACGATAATACACTTTTAGTAAGGGAAAAAATAATAAGCATAATTTTCAATTGGATGTCCAGAATCGCTGTAATTTACCAATCAATATGTTCTATACTGTATGAAAATACTTAACTAAATTATATCGACTAACTATATATAGATAGTATTATGATTTCGTGACGCTTCTGTGAACTGTAATATAATATTTGATAGGTAGTGTGACATTCTGCTTTTAGCATGTCGCCCGTCGAGTAACTACTTAACCTCGGACCAAAAACAACTACACTTGCAATCCAAAACTGGCGTTTAACTCTTTTCCGGACAATGAACGCCCAAACACGTCATAACAATAAAACATCGATTGTGTCTGTTTTACTGTTTGCCAATGTGTTAAAATAAAACGAGACAACAATGTGGATGACATGCAGGTGTGAAAGGGAAATTATTTTCTGTCCCTTACTGCGTAGCATCCGTATTGTGAAATTAGTACCTAGGTAGTAAAAGTGACAGTTGGCATCCAATAGATCATTTTCCACACATTTTGGTGGGAAAGAGATAGACTGAGAGTGGTAAGCTTCTTGCAAGTCTAGCTGTGTTTGATCTGAGTATTTAACCAAAGCAATTTTGTGTTCTTCGTCTTACAATAATGCATTATTTCACTGCTGATTATCTACACGGTATGATTTATAAAGCAAACTTTGAATTTGACTGGCGTCTATTGATGTCTCTATCGTTAACATTGCGATGAAACGAGACAGACGTACACAGTCGTAATCAAAGATACATTTATGAATCTCGACCTTATGACTTACACAATAAAAATCACTGCATCCGTGTACTTATGTGCATTTGAACGCCATTATCATTTCCTGATCAATGAAGCTGCCCCAATCTGTTTTAATTAAGTAAATGTCGTGTTTAATGTGTACCTATTGCTTAGTGCACATATTATGGCTGTCATCACAAAAAAAAATAATTGTCGATTTTAGATAATTTAAATTTATATTAATAACTTATATGTAATGTATATGTGGAGTAAAATGCTAGACACGAATTTTGTAATTAAATTATTGTATTAGGTACCTATGGTATGGTTATATACTTATACCTATATTAATATATATATTTATTTGTACTTATAAGTATATATGTATTATTATGTATTATGTAATTGACTTTTACATTGTTAACGGGACTGCCGATGTGGAATCGACCTTACCCTGTAAATGTATGTAATAAATATAATGTATTACGCAATAATCTTCTTCAAACATTTTGTTTTAAAGAAAAAAAATCATCAACACATTAGAAAAAAAGTACTAATAAGTATGTTGTTTTTTTTATAATATGTAGGTAGGTATACCTACGTACATATATATAAATATATATAGCAAAGGTATAATTTTGAAACCCGTGCACTTTATCTTTAAATTTTCTATTATCTACAAAAGAAAATATAACAATTAGTATATTATTATGTACTTCTCCTTATTTCTGAATTTTGATATTATACAGCGTTTTGATATATTCATTTTCTTTTTCTATGTACGTTACTTTGTATTCGGATTTCATCACGAAAATGTAGGTATCCTGTAATCTAATCAAGATTTTATCCAGGTGGCCAAAGTAACCTTAAAGTTATTGTGCCGCCAAAATGTTTCTAGTAACGTGTGTTTTTAAACTGGATGATATTTAAATATTATAAATTATTGTAGTGAGAGCTTTGGTGACGAATAACTTGGAACAAACAAATAATGAGAAACCATTTTATTAATGAGGTTGTGATATAGACGTCATTTGCCACGTGACTCCGGTGGAGTCTTCATTCACACTTTATGCTCCTTTCCAAAAAATATTGATCAATATTCGTGCGAACTGCGAATGGTTGTTATCCTACTAACTAACTTCCATATAAGAAACGACAAGTAGGTAATTCGTTGACGAACGGTTTTAGACCATTGGAACGGGGCGTAACTCACCGACTAGCCGACGTTATTCGTACTTAGCTAATAAATAATACAATAGCCTTTTATTATCTAAAATTATAAGGAGTCTTCTCAGAACAACACCAATAATGAAATCTAATGTACCTACCTTAAAATAGAGTTATATTGTCAAACGTATACATGATCAATTGATGTGGTATTTAAGTAAATAGGGAAAGATATTATAGAGATTGAATGTTAATCGATGTTGGGATTCATAGCTTCGTTGTCGACTACGGTAAAATTAACAACCGATTCAATTATATACATAAAATTTTGAGGCTCTATATCCGAAAATGATTTCAACACTTACCTATCAATGTAACGTCGCCGAACAAAGTATTCCCAGATCAAGCCGTGAAATTGCTATTACATTCCATTTATTTTATGAAAGTCTATTTACCTACTAAAGCGCGACTTGCCTCCTGCATTGCAATAGACAGGTAAATACAATTATTTACCAATGTGTGAAGAAAGCCGTCTGTTCCAACGCAGAACGTGGTCGCGGCTACTTCTTTAGACTCACTAGTGACGAAAAGGAATACTAATATAATCAGTTCTACTATAAGAAATTGTACTCTTCCAGCGATTTCTGCCGAAATAATGTATCCGGTAGATATTCTTGTAAACGCAAAGATAAAACTGTCTGTTAATATTCAGAGTTTTTCAACCTATTGTGAGAGATTCTGCGTGCAATATTTGCTGTCGGTAAAGATGAGTGTTCGATGGTGCTTTAAATAATATTCAGTTCAAGTTGTTCATGTCCCGGTAAGTTAGAACATAGCATTTTTGCACTTATGAACAGCGGATATTGGAACGGAATTTTGATCTAAAGACCTGAGGTTCTCGACGACCGTCAGTTGGCTTGCACGCATGATCTCTGACTAGGATTGTGTTCGGTATGAATGTGATGCCTTACGGCAGGCGTGAGACATTTAGCATATTGCATTTTATAAGTACCTACGTAATATATTTTTTTCTTATATGTGGAATATTGGTGTTTTATTCATTACCCATGCGTAAGTCGGCGTTTTTCTTGGTCTGTTCTTTACCGTATGGTGTGTAAGTATATAGTATGTATGAAATATGTATCTAAATCAGGTGGAACTTATCCACGTGCTTTTAATAATCAATGATAAATCTAAATTTATTATTGATTAGTGGACTCGACAGACGTCCTGTCGTCCTCCAGGGTGGCATGTGCCCAGCAGTGGATGTAATTTTTTTTCTTTCATAAGAACCTTCTGTTGATATTAATAAGCACAACAAAGAAAGAATTAGCGAAATCGGTCCACCCGTTCCGAAGTTATGGAATGACAACGAAAAGTGGCTTTGATTTTGGGCTCGACAGACGTCCTGTCTTAACTATATCTAGGGTGGCCTGTGCCCAGCAGTAGATGTCATTTTTTTCTTTCATAAGAACCTTCTGCTGTCATTTATAAGCACAATAAAGAAAGAATTAGCGAAATCGGTCCACCCGTTCCGGAGTTATGCAATGACAACTAAAAGTGGCTTTGATTTTTATTATAATAGACTAGTGGACTCGACAGACGTCCTGCCTTAACTATTAATATGAATATCTAGGGTGGCCTGTGCCCATCAGTGGATGTAATTTTTTTCATAAGAACCTTCTCCTATCATTAATAAGGTGTGCGTTTCGATTGCTCGGACATGGCGTTAAATCAAATGAGAATGTTCATCAAGATTTAGTAGTAAATTGTAAAAAACCATTGCGCTTTGTTAAAAAATTGTAGAAGTTCCGAGTCAGAAGTTATATGGGTTAAACCGTGGCCGCGCCGTCGAAACGGGGAGAACGGCGCGGCCACGCAGATCTCGTAAACCAAATCATGTAGACGTGTAATTCTTTTTGTCAACGACGGGTTTCATTTTGTAAAAAATGTAGAAGAAAGAAAAAGTAAAGAAAACCATACGGTTTAAAAGATATGGCACTTTGAAGTCATGGCCGCGCCGCTGGCAGCGTTTCGATGGCGCGGCCACGCATATCTCGTAAACTAAAGCATGTAGACGTGTAATTCTTTTTTTAAACGACGGGTTTCATTCTGTAAAAAATGTAGAAGAAACAATAAGTTAAAAAAACTATACGATTAAAAAGATATGGCACTTTTAAAGTCATGGCCGCGCCGCTGGCAGCGTTTCGATGGCGCGGCCACGCATATCTCGTAAACTTAAGCATGTAGACGTGTAATTCTTTTGGTAAACAACGGGTTTCATTTTGTAAAAAATGTAGAAAAAAGAAAAAGTAAAGAAAACCATACGGTTTAAAAGATATGGCACTTTGAAGTCATGGCCGCGCCGCTGGCAGCGTTTCGATGGCGCGGCCACGCATATCTCGTAAACTAAAGCATGTAGACGTGTAATTCTTTTTGTAAACGACGGGTTTCATTTTGTAAAAAATGTAGAAGAAGCAAAACTTATCCATTATTGAACTATTTTAGTAAACTATTAAGGTAAACAATTTCTCTATAGCAAAAGTACTGCTAGGGTGACCACTATTCTTGTTCAGATTTTAGGTCGGTACCTATTTTACAAAACAGACTGATAACTAATACTTAAGTAAGTATAAACGTCACTTAGTGTCTTAGTATTTATCTTATATGTATTATAAATGTACAGTCCGTTCCAATTAGAAAGAAAAAAAATAGATAGTATTTTTTTACTGATAAGTAACTTTAAGTACTGAACTACACGTAATAAAATAAGTAATAATCTCTTAAATATTAATTAACTATTAAGGTATTAAAAAAATAATAAACTATTTAGGTATCTCGGATACTAAATGATGTAGATACTTAATTCTTTCTGTAAACGTAAAGTCTCATTGTGTAAAAAATGTAGAATGTGAAAAAAAGCTCTTGTAGCCCTTTTTAATAAATACTTTTACCAGAACTTTACTTTCTTATTCTTAAAATCTTGCTAGGGTGACTATGATTCTTGTTTAAATAAAAGCCAAGTAGGTATATGATTGACGAAAATTGTTTATTTTCACAAATATTTTAAGGTAAAAATCAACTGTCAACTTTTACACAATAATAAAATACGTAGCTAAATAAATAAGTTACTAACATTATAATTTTTATGCTATCTATAAATATGCAGTAAAATAAGTTTGGTTTAATCACAGTAAAATCAGCTTTAAATAAAATCACAATTAATAATCACAGAGCAATCACAATTTGTAAATATGTTATGAACTTTGATCTATAATACCATATGTCAAAGAATGCAGAGTCAAAAGGTCTGTAGAGCTCACATGCATTGCATTTTTATTGTCATCGTAACATAATATTTCACACTCATTAATGAAAATATGAGTCTTATAATGGCCAATGTCACCAATGCATGGGGGAACATACTCTATAGCACCTATTAATTTGTATGTTTTATGTGCTATCTTGATGTTTTGAGGTACGTCAACTAATAACAACTTCTCCGTGCCATTTAAATCAAACGAAATAATACTATTGTAAGCACACATATAGTTCACAGTTGTATGCTGACATTTCACACATATTTTTGGATCAGAATAACTTAAAATTGCATCTTCAAGCCCTACAATTCCAAAGGTATTTATTATTTCTATATTCAGAGACACAAAGACAATGTCTCTTACTATTTTATTATTGTAATATACACAGCTTTCATTTGTACATTTTTTAGTTCTCTTAGCTGACCATAAATAATTCGCAAGTACGTGTTCAAATACATACGCTACATTACTGGCACATTCGAATGCATTAATCGGTCCTGTTTCTTCCTTCTCAAGTTGCCACGCTACTCCTGCAAAGCTTTTGACTCTGCATTCTTTGACATATGGTATTATAGATCAAAGTTCATAACATATTTACAAATTGTGATTGCTCTGTGATTATTAATTGTGATTTTATTTAAAGCTGATTTTACTGTGATTAAACCAAACTTATTTTACTGCATATTTATAGATAGCATAAAAATTATAATGTTAGTAACTTATTTATTTAGCTACGTATTTTATTATTGTGTAAAAGTTGACAGTTGATTTTTACCTTAAAATATTTGTGAAAATAAACAATTTTCGTCAATCATATACCTACTTGGCTTTTATTTAAACAAGAATCATAGTCACCCTAGCAAGATTTTAAGAATAAGAAAGTAAAGTTCTGGTAAAAGTATTTATTAAAAAGGGCTACAAGAGCTTTTTTTCACATTCTACATTTTTTACACAATGAGACTTTACGTTTACAGAAAGAATTAAGTATCTACATCATTTAGTATCCGAGATACCTAAATAGTTTATTATTTTTTTAATACCTTAATAGTTAATTAATATTTAAGAGATTATTACTTATTTTATTACGTGTAGTTCAGTACTTAAAGTTACTTATCAGTAAAAAAATACTATCTATTTTTTTTCTTTCTAATTGGAACGGACTGTACATTTATAATACATATAAGATAAATACTAAGACACTAAGTGACGTTTATACTTACTTAAGTATTAGTTATCAGTCTGTTTTGTAAAATAGGTACCGACCTAAAATCTGAACAAGAATAGTGGTCACCCTAGCAGTACTTTTGCTATAGAGAAATTGTTTACCTTAATAGTTTACTAAAATAGTTCAATAATGGATAAGTTTTGCTTCTTCTACATTTTTTACAAAATGAAACCCGTCGTTTACAAAAAGAATTACACGTCTACATGCTTTAGTTTACGAGATATGCGTGGCCGCGCCATCGAAACGCTGCCAGCGGCGCGGCCATGACTTCAAAGTGCCATATCTTTTAAACCGTATGGTTTTCTTTACTTTTTCTTTCTTCTACATTTTTTACAAAATGAAACCCGTCGTTGACAAAAAGAATTACACGTCTACATGATTTGGTTTACGAGATCTGCGGGGCCGCGCCGTTCTCCCCGTTTCGACGGCGCGGCCACGGTTTAACCCATATAACTTCTGACTCGGAACTTCTACAATTTTTTAACAAAGCGCAATGGTTTTTTTACAAATTACTACTAAATATTGATGAACATTCTCATTTGATTTAACGCCATGTCCGAGCAATCGAAACGCACAC